>PVLC010001890.1:29620-129018 GCA_004027655.1 Graphiurus murinus | reverse complement strand
TGATGTACCTACACAATCATATCAAGGTCACTCACTGAAGTGAACCTTAGGGGGAGGGAGGGGGAGGGAATGGGGAGGGAATCGGGGAAGGGGTCAAATGAGAATTGTGTGCAAATATGTTGTTAACAATTTGTACTTAACAAAGATGTATGCTATATTGCACGAATTACTACAATAAAAATTAAAAAAAAAAAAAGAATATTTTACTTGGCAAAACTGTCCTTCAGAAATAAAACTGAACGAGCCAGGCGTGGTGGCGCACGCTTGGAATCCCAGCATTCGGGAGGCTGAGACCAGAGGATCCCGGTTCCCGGCCAGCCTCAGCTACCTAGTGAGGCCCTCTGCAACTTAGTGACACCTGGTTTCAAAATAAAGAATAAAAAGTAGGGCTGGGGGGTAGCTCGGAGGTAGAATGCCCCTGAATTCAATCCCCAGTACTGCAGGAAAAAAAAAAAAAAAAAAAAAGAAAGAAATAAAATTGAGATAATGATTTTACCAGATTAGCAAAAGCTGAGAAGGTCACCTAATATAAATCTCAAAGAACTAGTTAAAAATCAAAGCCTAAAATTAGCAGAAAAATTAAAATAACAAAGGTCAGAGAGGAAATAGATGAACTAGAGTCTAAAAACAACAAAAAATCAACACCAATTAAATCTAGAACCATTTATTTGAAAAATTAACAAACTTATAGCCAAGCCGGGCGTGGTGGCGCACGCTTGTAATCCCAGCATTCGGGAGGCTGAGACCTGAGGATCTGGGTTCGCGGCCAGCTTCAGCTACCTAGTGAGGCACTCTGCAACTTAGTGAAACTCGGTTTCAAAATAAAGAATAAAAAATAGGGCTGGGGGTGTAGCTCAGAGGTAGAACACCACTGAGTTCAATCCCCAGTACCGCAAAAAAAAAAAAAAAAAAACTTATAGCCAAATTAACATGAGAGAAAATTCAATAAATAAAATTATAAATTAAAGAGGTCAAATTAAAACTGCAACTACAAGAATGCAAAGGATTTAAAATACAACTACTACTACTACTACTACTACTACTATGCCAACAAATTGGATAATCTAGAAGAAATGACTAATAATAACATAAGAGAAATTCAGATTAAAACATAAAGAAATAGAAAATCAGAACAGACCAATTAAGAGTAAAGATATTGAATTAGTAATACAAAGTCTCCCAACAAATAAAAGCTAAAGACCAGATAATATCCCTGGTGGAGTCTATTTGAGGAATAATTAATAATAATCCTCAAATGCTTCAAAAAAGTTTAAGAGGAAGTAACACCTACAAACATTTTACAGAAAACAAAGTAAATCAAACATACAAAAGAACAAATATAAATACCAGACTCTGTAAAAGTATCCAAATCAGAAAGAAAGAAGCAAACTTGTCTTTGTTTGCAGGTCGCATGATTTTATTTATAGAAAACACTAAAAATTCTACCAAAAACTATTAGAACTAATAAAGTAATCAATGTTTGGGATTTGTTGATTTAACACATAATTAGCTGTGTTTCTATACACTAACTAGAAACTACCCCCCCCCAAATTAGGACATAATCCATTTATAATAACATAAAAATAATAAATTACTTAGGGATAAATTCAATAATGAGGTAAAATATTTGTGCATTAAAACATTGATGAAAGAAACTGAAGACACAAGTAAATGGAAAGATATCTGAGTTTATGGGTTGGAAAAATGAATATGGTTAAAATGTCCAAATGACCCAAAGTAAGCTAAAGAGTCCTATCAAATACAATGAATTTGACTGTATTTTATTCTAATTTTTTTGCGGAAGCAGTATTTATGGCATGATACTTCCTGATTTCAACTTATAAAGCCGTATTAGTAAAAAATGTGGTAGAAGCATAAATATAGACACCAGACTAATGGAACTGAACTGATAGCTCAGAAATAAATCTATATTTAGGCATATGTAGTCACTTGACTTTATATAAAAAATAGCTAAGAATACACAACAGTGAGAGGATAATCTCTTCAATACATCCACATATAAAAGAATAAAATGGGACTCTTTTCTTACACCATACATAAAAATCATCTCAAAGTGAATTAATGACTTAACTATAAGACTTGAAATTGTGAAACTCTCATAAAAAAATCTAAAGCTAAATCTCCTTGACATAGATGTTGGCAATGAACTTTTGGGTTTGTCAACAAAAGCTTAGACAATAAAAACAAAAATAAACAAGTGGGAATATATCAAACTAAAACTTTACAGAAACCATAATCAACAGAGTGAAAAGGCAATATACTGAATTGGAGAAAATATCTACAAATTATGGATCTGAAAATGGTTTAATATTTAAAAACAGAAGGAATTCATATATAACTATTAACAATTTGTCAGAGAATTCAAATAGATATTTTTTCAAAGATTGTATTCGGAGAGTCAATAGGTGTATGGGAATATGTTCAACTTCACTTAACAGTGAAACACAATTCAAAGCTACCAGAAAATATCCCTTCATTCCTGGTAAGATGGCTATTATCCAAAAGTTAGATTATAACAAGTGTTCACAAAAATGTGGAGAAAAGGAAGTCATTTTATACTGCTCCTAGGGATGTACATTGATGTAGCCACTATGGAAAATGCATGGTTTCTTCAAAAAATTTAAAATAAATCTATCATATGCTCCAGTAATCCTACTTGTGGGTACCTATTCAAAGAGATAAAATTATGATCTTGAAGAAATATTTGTAGTCCCATGTTCACTGCAACAGTATTCATAGTAGTTAAGATATAGAAACAGCCTTAGTTTCCATCAACAGGTGAATGGAAATAGAAAATAATACTAGAATATTTTTAAGTCTTAAAAAAGAAAAAAAAAAATGTTGCAATTATCATGCCATAGAGGAACCTGGGGAACATTTTGCTAAGTGAAATATGCCAGACACAGAAAGAGAAATACTCTTTGATATCAATTATGTGAGTAAACTAAAAAAGTTGACCTGACAGTAACAAAGATTAGAATTATGGTTACTAGTAGTTGGAGGGTGGAGAAAAAGGGGATTAGAGGTCAAAGGGTATAAACTTACCATTATAAGATAAATTGGCTCTGGGGACATAAGAGTGCATGATGACTATAATTAGTAATAATGTATTGTCTCCTTGAAAGTTGCTAGGAGTAGATCTCAAGTGCTCTTATCACACACACACGTAGTTAACTATGTGAAGTGATGGATATGTTGATTAGTTTGTGGTTATCATTTTACAATGTGCATGTATATCAAAGCACATCAATGTACAACTTAAATATAATCACTTTTTATTTGTCAGCCATAGCTCAGTAAAGCTTGGAGAGGAGGGGTTTACCAAGGAACATCCAGATAACAGTCCATCTCATTCATTTATCTATGTAAATGTTACTTAGTAAAAAACATTTTGAGAAAATATTAAAAGTGCACTTCCTGCTGAATTTTTAGCTGTAATGAGACTAATGACAGGTAAAGAGGAATCAGTGTCCTCTTTTGGAAACCATTGACGTATTTAAAATCTAAAGTAAATTGGTTATGAATGTCAGTACCCCAATATACTAATGAAGATTAACAAGGAATGCCAAAGAAATTGAACTACTGAACTGGAAACACAGAATGATTGATGCAGTGATGGTATGAACAGCCCTACTGAGAAAAGTCATCTTTCAACACTTCTAAATAGAGTGTGAAAGCCTGAAACAAAGGCGGAACACGAGCACTTCTGCTTGAGTTGAAACAATGGATTTGACGTGTTTTTCTGCACATGGAAAATGTATTATTCTGGGAAATTATAATATAATTGTCATTAATAATCATTAGTGTTATCATTAGTATTTTGGTTTTATCTTCTATGTTGAGGACTTTGAGTGCTTTCCTTTGTATGCTGTTCAATTCATGTTGCACACGTGTGTTTCTAGCTGGTATCATTTCTCTTCAAACTGAAGAGCTGGTATCTAATTCTCTCAACCTTTGTTTATCTGATTTTTTGTTTGTTTTATATAATTTTTTAAAGATTTTTTTTTTTTTGCTGGATGGATTATATTGACAGTTTTTTCTTTTTCTGTTAAGATTTGCTCCATTGTCTTCCAGGTTGTATTGTTTCTGGAGAAAAAGTTTGCATTTAGCCTAGGCTTGATGCTCCCCCCCACCCCTCCGGCAGCTGTTAAGATTTCCTTTTATCTTCATTATATGTTATATCTATATTTTTGGTGTTTTGTAGCTGTTCTATAGTGTGCTTAGGTTTGCATTATGTATTTCTATACTGTTTGGAACTTACTGACCTTTGTGAATTTGTTCATTTACATTTTTTAATCAAATGTAGAAAATGGTTCACACTATACTTAAAGTTTTAACTTTTTAAAAGAAAGTGCTTGTTGAAAAGACTTGATAGGAAGAGTTAAATATTCTTTATTTAGATGATAACTTGAAATTCATTTGAGCTTATTATACAAAGAAAAACCCTGGCTTCTTCATGAGGTGTTTAATGAAAAAAGAAAAATTAAAGCACCAGATATTCTAAAATGGAATGCTGTTACTACTGATATTTTAAAACATCATCTGCTTCAGGCAAATAAATTTAATTAAAGACACCAAGTGCTTTCCTAGAAGCAGCTGCATTATTCATGCTTTTACAACGTGCCTTTGAATTTATAGGAAATGAAAAATGACAGCATTACAATCAAAGAAGAAAAGCATACAGATTTGGTATTATGACCCCCAATAATTTACTTTAGCAAATGGAAGACTTACATGAAATTGCTATCAAATTCAGTAAATAAAACCAATTATCTCAGTCTTCTGCTCTTTCTGATCATTAACAATAATAAATATTATAGTTTCAGGTAGAAAAAAGTCTTCATTCCTATTTTTTTTTTAAATTTCAAGGATTTTTTCTTCATAACGATAAAATTTCATCTAGTCCTTCACATGAAAAGTTACAAAAAAAAGTCTCCTGGGCCTTTACCAAAGAATACATTTTTAAAAATCTATATATTTCTATGAAGTGAGAAAAATTGGCAAGTTGCAAGATTCATCTGTTTTGATTTTAGTCATTTATTTTTTATTCTATTCTATGCAAAGCATAACTATGAATACGATGAAACTTAATATTGAAGTAATTATAATTTGTATGTAGAAGGGTTTCGCAGTGTAGGTATTAAATGAACATAAAAACAACATTTTAGAAATAGAAGATGTGAAGATTCTATAATCCAATAGCCCATTTTACATTAGAAAAACAAGGAGGTGAATTTCCTGACTTCTGAACACAAGCTCATCCTATCACATTAGAATACATATGTATTTGGCCATGTTTTATGGACCAGGCAAACTCTGGTGATATAATAATATTCGCAATTAATTAACAAATTTCCCAGGAGTCTCCACTTATTGCTTCCAGCTAGAGCACCCATGTCTAATAGCAAGTTGTTGTTATTTTTGTGGTACTGGGAATGGAACCAAGCGGCATTTTGCCTCTGAGATACACCCTCGGCCCTGTTTTATTCTTTTATTTTGAAACAGGATCTCACTAAGTTGTGGGGGACCTCAATAAGTTGCTGAGGCTTGGCCATGAACCCTCGATCCCCCTATCTCAGCTTCTAAAGTACTGAGATTACAACATGCACCACCATGCCTGGTCATAGCAAGGTATTTTTATAAAATCTAGTTGACCAACTTTTTATGTAAAGGGCCTGATACTAACTATTTTATGGGACAGATGGTCTGTCACATCTACTCAAATCTACAAAAGTAGCCATGAGGAGTGCATAAATGAATGAGTATGTCATATTCCAATAAAATTTTATTTATAAAAACAGGTAAGATAGAGCTGGCCTGACCCCGATCTAGAACAATGATAACGGCATATGCACTTAGTAAATTGTTACTCTATGGTACTTAGTAAATTGTTACTTATATTATCATGTTGTTTGCTAAGCTGTAGTGGAAATGTTTGTCCTCTGCCCCTCCCACACACAGAGGATAAAGCTCTTAAGGGTAAAAGCTCTACCCCAAATATGCGAGCAGAGTGAATTTTATCCATCAAATATTGCAGGTTCTAAACCTAATGGAAATATCATAGTGAATGAGAATATTTTCAAAAAGATATTCAGCTAGTTCCTAGATACAAGAGATGCTTATGGAAAAATTATTTTATTATCAAATAAGGTTTGAGAATATTGCATGGTTTTATAAACTCACTTGAGAGTCACAAGGTATATCAGTATAATAAAAACAATGATAAGTACCTGCCATAAGAAATCAAGCTTACTTGAAAAATAATAATTTAATATGCTATCTTCTTGAACAAATTTCTTCTTTCTTTTATTTCATATCTCTAGTCATCATTACTTATAATTGACTCTCAGGCTTTATGCTAACACTTGGCATACCAGCTTAAAAGTTACTAAATTGTCCTAGTTTGGTAAATATTTTTAAAAGCATATGAAATATTTCTTTTAAAACTATTTTTTGAGCAATTTTAGGTTCTCAGCAAAATTAAGCAAAAAGTAGAGGCCACCTATGCCCTTGCCCTGGTGCATGTAAACTTTCCTTATGAAAGTGGTACATGTGTTACAAGCAATGGGCTTACATTGACACATGATTATTGCCCAAAGTCTAAAATTTATATTGGTCTTTGCCCTTGTTTTTATGTATTCCATGGGTTTTGACTAATGTATAATGACATGTAAGCTAGATCTTATTTTAGAGTATCATACAGAATAGTCTCACTATTCTGAGAATCTTCTGTAATCTACCTATTATCCTTCGTTTCCTCTAAGCTCCTGGAAAACACTGATCTTTTTACTGTTTCCACAGTTTTGCCTCTCTGGAATATCACATATTTGAAACATTATAGTATGTTGACTTTTCAGATTGATGTCTTTCACTTAGTAATATGCATCTCCGTTCCCACCATGTCTTTTCATGGCTTAAGACCTCATATCGTCTTCTTTTTTTTTTTTTAATCAATAAAAGTTATTTTTAATATTTTAATAGGTAACATAATTTGGCATTTGATTCAGTAAAAAATTAAACCTCTCTTGAATTTTGAAAAACATTTTGTCTTGTAAGTGGACATTATTTCTAAGAAAAGACATGTTTAGCATAGACTTGATTAAATTACTGCAAATAAAACTAGTTTTAACCTACAAACCTTCATACTTGTAAATCAAGAACATTTAGTTTTACTTTAGCATGACTTTCAAGCACCCTGGTTTAATTTCAGAGAACCTGAAGCTATGGCTTGTGAGGTACTTAATGACAGCTGGTTTGATTCAAGCGACTCCTCCCTGGCTGTGGTTTCCTCTTCCCGTAATCACGGAAAGATAGGGCTTACCACCATTCTGCTTGAATTCTTCAGTCTTCTGCTGTAAAACTGTCACCTCATATCTTCTTAATGATGAGTAATATGCCAGTATGTGTGTGTTTCACAGTTATTTATCTATTAATCTACTTAAGGACATCTTGATTGTTTCTATGTTTTGGCAATTATGAATAAAACTTCTATAAACTTCCATGCACAGGGTTTTTTGGATATGTTTTCTTTTTTACAATGTGCTTTTATTGGTGCATTATAGTTTCACATTGTAATGTAAATCATGTTGACATGACATACATGCACACAGCACTTGGTGGGACCCGCCCCTGCCTTCTCATTTCCCCCCTTCCCAATACAGAGTATAGATGTTGGTATATTCACATAATTGACTGTAGTATTTCTATTAATAAACCTCAGTCTTCCTTTTCCCCTTTCCTTAAACTACCTCCCTGGCTCCACTGAGGTTTCTCCTTCATTATCTGGAGTTCTTCTGGTATCTCAATTACCCCCTCACTTGTGCACATTAGAGAAAACATACGACCGACCTTTCACTTGCTGTGATTGTCTAATCTCACTTAACATAATGTTCTCTAGGTCCTTCCATTTTCTTGCAAATGACATAATTTTGTTATTCTTTATTGCTGAGTAGAATTCCATTGTGTGTATTTCCCATAATTTGTAATCCATTCATCATTAGCAATCAGGGAGATGCAAATCAAAACTATACTGAGATTGCATCTAACCCCAATCAGAATGGCAATCATGAAGAAGTCAAATAACAATAAATGTTGGCCAGGATGTGGGGAAATAGAAACTCTTCTACACTGTTGGTGGGATTGCAAACTAGTTCAGTCACTATAGAGATCAGTGTGGAGTTCCTTAGAAAACAGGGAATGATTCCATCATATGATCTGGCTATACCACTCCTGGGTGTCTTTCTGAAATGATTGAAACCAGAGAACTTCAGTAATATATGCATACCCATGTTCATAGCAGCACAACATGATAAGTTTTCAATTCATTTGGATAAATGCTAAGGAATATAACTGCTAAATACAATTGTTAAAAGCATGTTTAGTTTTGTAAGAAATGGCCAGAGCTCTCATTCTTGGTTTCCTCAGCAAGTTCCTTTCTTGTTCTGGAATTTTCCTTGATTACCAGTAGATTACTAACTTTTAAATGGTTTTGATGGTGTCTAGATTCATACTAGGGAAGAAATGAGGGCTAGAGAATAGAAGAGATGTATTGTATGCACAGCCCTTGAACTCAAAGTTGTTAAGTAGTAAACACTCTGTTCCTTTCTCCCCTAACTACTTAGGCATTATGGTTGCTGATGATTTTAGACCAAATGCTTTGAAGCATAAGTAGTAAAATTGCTTTAAGAAGAAGAATGAGATGAAAGAATTAGGGTCTAGGACTACTAGGCAATCTGTAAAAAAAAAAAAAAAAAGATTAGTAATCAAATCAGTCTATGTAGAGAAGCTTTTACAGAGGGTGAATGTCAGGAAATGATGGCAGAAATATAGCATGAACTATGACAGGTTTTGAGAACCATAAAAAGTGTGAATTTGATGAGGGAGAAATGTCATGATTACTAAAATTAAGTCTCATGAAGACAATGTTAGGTAAATGTTTCATGTTGATCACTTTATTTCAACTCATTATTCAATCTTCAAAATTAATTTTAGAAGGTATTAAAGTTTATTTTTATTGCTTCTCTTAAATTCAGTCATTAATTTTTACATTCAAATATGACAAGTGTCTCTCATTAAGTGATATAGAAAAACAGTAATGTAATAAATTTCTCAGAGATAAGAAAGACTAGATAGAAATTGTTTAAGTTTAAACTATAAGAATTTTAATTAAGAGTAATACATTTTATAGTTCAAAGTGGAAATAAAACCATTTGGAAGAGGAAAGTTAAATATGTGAGTTTGAAGGACAATTGTACTTTATACCTTTTATATGAAGATATTGTTAAAAGTATTAGCAATAAATGAACAAATACTAAGATTGTGCTTTTAAGATATGATGAACAAGAATCAGAAAGTATCAGTGATTCTTGGGCTGAGAGTGGTGATAATTATATGAGGAGAAAAATAAAAAATATCCATTAAAGTAGCACATACCTATGATCCCAGTTTTTAGGAAGCTGAGACAGTAGGGTTGCAGGTTTGAGGCTATCCTCAGCAACTTAGTGAAGCCCTCAGCAATTTAGTGAGACCCTATTTCAAAAATTAAAAGTCAAAACCAAAAAATTGAAATAGGGCTGGGTTAGAGGTAAAATACCCTTGAGTTCAATCCTTAGTATCATAAAAAAAACATGCTTATGGTGTGAAAAATATTACAAATTTGTTAGCTCAATGACAAAAGTCAATTATATTTCCTACAGCCTCATAAAAGTTCTTCAGATAGTTTGGTTTATCATTGATTGATTAAATCTTGATTCTACTGATAGGTTCACATGGGAAAAAGAACAATTTCTTTTGAATGCTCATTCACCAAGATAAATCCTTCACCAGAAACATGGTAGTCAGATCAGAATTCAACACCACTGAAGCTGCATGAGGAACTGAACATATTCTTCCTCTTCTTGCAATTTTTCCCTACAATGTCCAGAGAACCTCATTTGGATCATGGAGTGTTTTGATAATCTGAAAAAATTTATTATTCTTTCTCTAAGAGTATGCACACATATGTAGATATATACAAAATTCTCATATCCATGCAACTCAATCTGATTAAACAGTGCTCTACAGCATGGGTCAGAATGAGTCCCTGTGAACACTCAGGTGACTGCAGTAGAACTGTGGCTGCTTTGAGCAGGCTTGAGTCTCAGACTTACCTGTCTGTCCTCTGTTTCTGGAGGACTGTCTTGAGCTAATGGAAACATTTCACTGACTCCTATAGATAGCTAATGAACCTGGGAGCACTCTTAGCCAGTGACTCAGTTATGGGATTATAAGAATCCAGCTCCTTCACCTCAGTATAGGATGAACTCTGAGTGTTGTAAGTTGTGCAACATCACTGTGTTGCACTCATTGAATCCTGATTAACATTTCACTGTTTCTAATATGTCACCAATATGAGCACCAACTAGCTGATAGCTAACTAATGTTCTTTTCCATCATTGTCCCCACCCTCATCCCCCACAAGATTCTTTTCCTCTCCCACATTGGATTATAGCTTCACGCCTGTCTTTTATCTTGGAAATATCCTTAAGGCAGTATCCTCTGGAACTCAACACTAGCAAATTTCTCTTCACATATTCTCCTAGACAGTTGTAATCACAGATGTATATTTCAGGTTCAGCAGTAGCCTAGAATGTCTTATATTTCCCAATGGGTCTTAGACAAATAAGTGAATGTTAGAAACATGTGATCTTATATCAGTTCTGTCCTAATTTTTAGTATACTTTTAATTTGCCAACTGAACTCAAGTAACATGTAATTATGAGATTCAATTGAGATTTTGATGTTTGAGAATACTGAAGTTATTTATATAAATTATGTTGAGCTAATAAAGTACTATCCTACCGGACAATGCAGATTCTCTTTGATCTTAAATTGTAGAAGTATAATTTGTGAGTTTCTGTTTGATTGATCAAAGTTTTTTTCATTGAAAATAATATTACATTTTAGTCAGTTTAGATTAAAAATTTTTAGATTAAAATGCAATATTGTATTTTAGTCCTTTTTTAGGTTAAAAATTCTTGTTTCAGAATTTTACCTTTGTACATTTACCTTTGTATATCTGTTGATATATTTCACATATGTTTTAAATAAAAGTAATAGAAACAGTTAATAATCTCTTACCTATGGATTGAATGGATGTAATTCAGTTTTAGAATCATCTTATTTCAGTGAAAAAAATGTAACTGAATAAGTTGTAGGTATAAAGTTATTTAAACTCTGTCAATTTATAGTGGTTGAAATGTGACTTCTGTCATTGCTACAGGATAAAAATCACTCCCATAGCACATAAAACATATTTCATCAAATCAGAATCACAATATTGTTTTTAAATATATTTAAGTAATATTAAATTATTTAATGATGCCCTGATGTAGATGCTGTTTGATTTCAAAGAAGCATTGCAGCCACGTGTGGTGGCTCACACCTGTAAGCCCAGTACTTGGGAGACTGAGGCAGGAGGAATACATAGTTGAGGGCAGCCTCAGAAACTTAGACCCTCAAAAACTTAGTGAGACTATTTTTCAAAATTAATTAATTAATTAATTCAAAAGGGGTAAGGAGTATCGCACTGAGGTGTAGTATAGATTAGAATCTTATAATCAGATACAAAATTCTCTTTTGTTCTTTTCCCAGTCCAAGGTAAATCTCATTTTGATATAATAAGCTTATAATTAAGCTTATAATTAATTAATATAATTAAGCTATTTAAGCTTAATTTTTTTCAAACAATTGGATTTCTTTCCAAAACAAAGATATAATTAAACTCAGGAAGTAGAGAATATAAAATAAAATAAATTGTGTTTGTGCAATGATTCACTTTTTGTCTAAAAGCCAATTAGGCATTGAACATTGGCAGTTCTTGCAACTTTAATGTACTGATAAAATTTGGCATAATAAAGCAGTTAATTGAAATGTAAAAATAAATATTGATTATAGGAATGTGGATTTTATTACCAGAGAAATTCAAGATCATTAATTATAGTTTTACAAATTCTCTTAATACCTCACAGTATTTACATAAAGATAACTCTGTACAATCTTGTTCTGCAAGAAGTTAAAAGGAAAGTATTTCACTTTATCTGATACTTTTATTATAGCAAGATGGTTCCTATAAGATAGGATATTGAATTAGCAAGGATTGAATTTTCCTAACCATTACTATAATCTAAAGTGTGGGCCATAATTTTCTGAGTTGTTTACCTGTACTAGCAGTGATCCTTTCTTAACAAAAGTATTCTATACATATTAAAAGAGGTTTTTTCTTATTAAAATACTGATTTCATGTCATAGGATCAGCAATTGAAAAATAAAAATGTAAATGAAAATATTATTTGACTTTTCTATTGTCCAAAATCATCAGGAGTTATATAAGAACAACATAATATTTCTATGCTTTATGATAAATTTAAAATTTATAGTAGATTGAAATGATCAGACATTGGGGGAGCAATAATTTCTTTGAGAAATCACCAATTGCTTTAGTGAACCAATAAATTTTAATGGGCCATTGCAAGAAATATCAAAAGCTAACACAAGGGTATAGCACTGATAGAAGGAAGATCAGCTAAAAGTTACAAGAAATGGAATTCCATATTTGCAATGTATTTCTTCTTGCTTTGCTCAGAGGATGAGAACTAATACTTTGAGGAATAAATTATTTTCAATCTAAAATAATTTATAGATAAGAATTTTAGCCGGACGTGGTGGCGCACACTTGTAATCCCAGCATTCGGGAGGCTGAGACCGGAGGATCCAGGTTCGCGGCCAACCTCAGCTACCTAGTGAGGCACTCTGCAACTGAGTGAGACTCGTTTTCAAAATAAAGAATAAAAAATAGGGCTGGGAGTATAGCTCGGAGGTAGAACGCCCCTGAGTTCAATCCCCAGTACCGCAAAAAAAAAAAAAAAAAAAAAAAGAATTTTAGAGTTAGATAATCTCTTGAAGTTCACTATTTATGACAAATTTCTAGTCATTTCTGAAAACTTAGTGGAGTATTTGCCTTATTTGTTTAATTTTACCTACTACCCAGAACCAGGATAAATGCTCCTTTTTCGATAGTCTCTTGATATAGTATATAAGCCTTATCATAATTCAATCACATGGCTATTCTATGTCTCTTATTTGTATTTATATCATTAAATTTAAATACAGGGACTGATTAAAAAAGTGGTGACTTAACTAATGTTTAATGAGCAATTAAATAAAGAAATTTAAAATATTGAAATGATTTGCTAGTGATAGTAGTAGCAATGCCATTTTATAGTCAATGCTCATAAATTCAGCTTGTAACATCTACTCAAGTGATATTTTACAATTTTATATGTTTTGGATACAACCAACAAAGAGTACTTTGCTCAAATTAATCTAATTAATTACAAAATGCGTTATAGTCTCTTGGACCAAAATACATAAATTCCATTGTGGATTTAATATGAAGTATGTCGCTATAGTTCACAAATGGAATTATAAAAAGGATGATTAAAAATTGTATATTTCAAAAGTATTTGCAATTATATTATATAATCACAGTGATGAATTCTAATTTATTATTTGCATATATAACATATACCTTAAATTATTATCTATTTTCTATATTATTTAATTTAATCTGGTATTCATTAACTCTATATGGAAATTGGCATACAAATCTAACAAATCTAGCAATGGTCTAGTATTTGTTTTAAACAGGGTATTGACTCGAGGAGCTGAAGTGAGCTGCTGGGGTCAGAAGAAAGATGAAATACAATTAGACATCGAACGGTCTTGCTAACTCGAGTTGGACTGCCCTCGGCTGGATGAGCCACACTCTGGTGGTTGTGAGCCACTCCTGTTTGCCAGATACCATTCAAAGTGTTACACATGAATGGACTCCTCATAAATCTAAATTGATAAGTAGGTTCCTCTTGCCATTGCACAGCATGTGGAAACTGGGGTAGAAAGGTTGTCCAAAGTCAAACAAATGGAAACCGGGGGAACCAATTGTAAGCCAAACACTCTGGGTAGAGGGGTGATGTCCATGTCTGCTTGAATTGCTTTCATTTGGGAGTTTCTCTGACCCTTGAACTATGGGTTTCTGACCACTGAATGTAGCAAACTTAAAATTAATTAATTAGAACCATCTATTTCAATTTATATTCCTTGCAATACTTTCAGTAAACAAAGATTATTTTTATATTTCAATTATTTCTTATTGTGCTGGGGATTGAACATAGGGGTACTGAACCTCTGCTACATCCCCCAGTCCTATTTTTATTTTTATTGTGAAACAAGGTCTCATTAAGTGGCTGAGGGTCTTGCTAAGTTGCTGAGGCTAGCCTTGAACCTGAGATCTTCCTGTCTCACCCTCCCAATTGCTGGGATTATAGAAATATATCACCACAACCATCTTATAATTTATATTTAAATGACAAAGATAAATGAATTTAATGTAAATTTTAGTCCAAAACTTTATTTGAATCTTACTAGTTTTTTACCTTCCTCTCCTTTGATGGGGCCCAGCTAAACGTTTATTTCTGCATTTTCCTCCAAAGTTACACTTTGAAATTTTTATGAGTTTATGACAATAATAAGAAATTAATTTTGTGTACCTGGAGAATAACATGTTCAGCACAATCGGTGTGACATCATTTTGAAAAATGTTCCTCTAAACAGAGCTGAAAAGAAATATATTGACATGTAGCTTAAGTCTAGTTTAGTTCCTTATATCTTAATGTGATATTTCAGAGTCATCTGTTGGATTAATGTACCAAATGTGATAAACTCTGATGCCTAACGAGTTACTTAGTCATTTTTCAGTTTATGGTAGAAGCCTGGACTGCTATAGTTTCTTTACTTAACCTGGCTCTTACCTGACTTCAGGTTCCTTTTTACAATGTATATCCAAGCTAGAAAGTCTTCATATTCTTACTGATACTAGCCAGATATAGTTTAATTTACATATAATACTTTATAGCTAGCAGACAGACAAATAATAATGATTGTAAGAAATATTAAAAATGTCTTCATTATAACCATTATGTTATCAAAATTATCATATAATATCTAAATGTTAAATACCAATGTTAGGTTTTTCTGATATTTTGCTATTAAAAAGATACCACAGATACATGAAAAAATATACTTAATGGATTAATAAAATTTTTGTCCTTTCTTCCTTTCTTTCATAATGCATTTCTTCCTTTCATCCTTAAATTTTTTGAGCTATGTTATATCTTCCATCCTTCCTTTAGCAGATATTCAAAGAACTCATTCACAGGGTCAAGCTCATCAAAAGAAAGACTCTCATTTGTAAAAGTCTAAAAAAACACCATGCTTACATCTATCGTGAAATATATAATCGTCTGATAGGTCTAGTGTATGTGATTGCTGATATTTCCTGTACTGAAACAGTTGTGGTTTCCTCTTGGATATCTTCCAGTGGTTTTAAGTCGGGAGTAAGAGATAAACCATTCCTAGGCAGACTTCTGAACAGCATCTGAAACAGCTAAAATCTCTGCAGTCTGGCTCTGGGCTTTCAATTAGGTGAGCCCCACATCTCCTGCTCAGGTGGCTTGATTCTTACTCTTACCAGCAAAACTGTTTACTTAGAGATCAACATGAGATTTCTAAGTATCAGACTTAGAATTTTGTGGTTTGGCTGAGGTAGGGACTGGGGACACAGTGTCACCCTCAGCTGGTTACTGTCATCTGGATGATCCACCACTTAATTATCAGCAAAATTGAATGAATTGCGCTTTCTGTTGTGTCCTGAAAATGAAAATGAAACATATTAGTAAGTTCCATTAAATGTTATGTATTTTTTCCAGATGAAACACAATTAATACATGATTTAATAATGTATAAGCCCATTGCTAAGTGGTGGTTTAATATTAGAAAGCTAGAAAAAAGGCAATAAACACTTCACAATGTTTTGTGAGGGGTTGATTAAAATTCAATGTAACCTAATACAATGTAACATTATGTTCTTATGGAAAAGTATTCTAAATTTTTTTGAGAAAAGAAGTATATTCTGGGTAAACTGTTATTTTTCAGGAAGCATGCATTTTTATGTGGTTTATTAAATTTCTATATTCTTAACTATTTGTGGAGATACATTTAAAACTTTTCTTGCAAAATGGAAATTTTAAACAATAGAACAAAATTCAATGTGTAGATGGTTCTTTGTTTTCTCCATTTCAATGTGACTTTTTCTTATGCTAAAAGAAAAAAATGAAATAATTTGGACCTTCTGGAAAATATGCTTTTAGGATTTAAAAGGCTTTGTGGCTTAAACCTGTAGAGAAAATAAGACAATTATAGCTTCATTAACTTCATTTGCAATTAATACCAGTGCATCCATCTAAAATACTATTTTTTGTGAGTATTTTGGTACTAAATATTCAATTTGGCACTTATGGATCTCCCACTATATACAAGACATTGTTGCATGGAACTTGGGGAATACAAAGTCAAAGGAAAGGAAACAAGCCTGGTGTGGTGGCACTCATCTGTAATCTCAGTTCTTGGGAGGCTGAAACAGGAGGATCCCTGGTTAAAGACTAGTACACAGTAACTTCCCAAAACCTCATTTAAAAATAAAAAATATAAAAGGGCTGGGGGTATAACTGAGAGGCAGAATGTCCCTGAATTTAATCCCCAGTACCAAAAAAAAAAAAAAAAATCTGCTCTCAAAGCAAGCTTAGTGTTTGACAAGTGCTAAAGATAGGTGATAAAATTCAAAGCAGAATTCAATAAATACTTCACAAAAAAAGTGTAGGTGAAAGATAGGGATAACTCAAAGAAAAAAGTGGTTAAAATACTCAATAGGTGTTTTTCTCTGGATCTTAAAGAAAAACCAGGATTCTGTGGATGTAAAATTTAAAAAGTCTATTGTAAATCACATATAGAAGGACTAGCATAGGAAAAGAAGTATACTTCTAGGTAAAAGAATAGTCTGAAATAATTGCCATTTAATGAGTAGTATGTTATAGCTACATGTATGGAAGGGGATGAAATGGAAATCAGAATGTGGGGATTTTTTTTTTTAGAGAAATATAAAAGGTTTATTTAGGGAAGTGGGATTAAAATTTAAGAGAAAGCCATGATAAAGGGATGCTCTGGAGTGTTCTATTTCAAGAAGTGAAAAACGGCAAGGATACAGGGATTCTTGAATGTCATGTGTCTTACCCATATCCTAGAACACAGAGCCTGGGGCAAAGTTTACCTAGTAATACTTTATTGGGTATTTGAGCAAAAAATAATTAAGAGCATGAGGCAGGCAGGATGGAAATAAAATATAAGATGTTGCATTACTGAGTTATCATTTGTTTTACAAGAAATCACAGCTGGATGTTTGGTCAGGCAGGGCATCCTTAGAGAGGCCATATGGAACTACTGCCTCTCAACGGTCTGTCACAGGGTGGAAGGTGAACAATTTAGCTCCTGGCTGCTTCCCATCTTCTATACCCCATAGATCAAAATTCAACTCATGGGTGATGAAAATGCTCTAAAATTAAAATTGGTTGGACAACTCGATGAATATGTTAAAAGTCCCAGAACTGTATATAACAAAATGGTAAATTGTATGGAATGTGAATTATATTTCAATGGTTATAACATTCAACTCATTGCAAGTTATAGCCTTTTGGGACCTAAGTAAGCTGAACTAAGGAGATAGAGCTTTCTGGGTTCTGCCATGAAAGAAAGCAACCCAGGTAAACATGCCCAGTCCTTACTTTTAGAAAAAACTAAGACAACTGGAGGTGTGAGAAGATAAAGTGACAGTGACTGTTACAGTGATCACAGCATTGTGATTAAAGCAATGATCTTCCACAGGGGTCACTTAGGCAAGGAAAAGAAAGCAAATGGGCAAGTCTCCAAAGAAGAGGTAGGATGGGACTATGTGGGAAGAAGCACACACTGTATCCAACAGAGCTTTATCTTATGTTATCCAGATAGGTTTCATCCTTGGAGATGAGAATTAGATGCCTTTTCTTTCAACGATGGTTTCTTATAATCACCTATAAAGGTTTAGAGAGGATTAACAAATCCAATTCTAATTTCTACTTTTATTCCTGATCTTGTGGCCTGAGATTAAAGAGAACCAGATTTTTTTTTCTTCTCCCATCATTGAAAAATGTAGTCTAATTTCCCTCCTGTTGATTCTTGGCTAGTCAATTTTCTTGATTAGTGCAGAAGGATTAACTTTCTGGGGCTTAAGTCTAGATCAAATAAAGACTTGAAGATTCCATCATAACTCTTGGGGATACTCACTCCTGAAACACAGCGGTGAGAAAACTCAACAAGTCCAATGAGAGAACCTTGAACAGAAGAAATAGGCAGATGAAAAACCTCCTCTTAGTTCCCACCTAATAACCATCATGATTTTTTTTTCCAGACAAGGCCCAGCAGTCAATTGCAAGCACTGAGCATGAACTATCCTCTATGACTGTGTCTCCAGCTCCTGCAGCACTTTCTCAGTTCTGTAGCGCTTCCTTAGCAGATGTGGCAAGGAGCATGAGCAAGCTGCCCAGGTAGTCCCTTACCAAATTCCTACCACACAAAAATGACAAGATGTAATAACATTGGTGGTGTTAAATTACAAAGTTGTGGAAGTCATTTGTTAATACTAATAGAAAACTGTAGTTGATATTCATAATTTCTCTCCTTAGCCCTTCTACTAAGAACTCCCTCACCCTGATAGGGCTGGTTTGAGTTGTTTTTTCTGATGGCAAAATTCAGACCCTCCTCCTCAAGTTTCTTAATTTCCTTACCCTTTTTGAAGTTTTTTTGCTTTAATTGCCAATTCTGTGTGATCACTTGGTATAAAGGCATTGAAAACCACCCAGTGAATCACTTGGCCTTAAGAGATATTCTTTTTTCCTATGGCTTAGTGGCAAATGCAGCTATTGCATAGTCTTAAAGCAATAATAGAAGATATAGCTTCTTCTGCAATGAGGCAGAGGGGGTTGCTGCTTTTAGCCAGAAGAAATAAAGGAGATATTGAGGTTAAAACACTTTTTCCGGGAGCCGGGCGCGGTGGCGCACGCTTGTAATCCCAGCATTCGGGAGGCTGAGACCGGAGGATCCAGGTTTGTGGCCAGCCTCAGCTACCTAGTGAGGCACTCCGCAACTTAGTGAGACTCGGTTTCAAAATAAAGAATAAAAAATAGGGCTAGGGGTATAGCTCGGAGGTAGAATGCCCCTGAGTTCAATCCCCAGTACCGCAAAAAAAAACAAAAAAACCACTTTTTCCACCCTATAGGTCTAAGGGTCCCACACTTTCACTGTTAGAACAATTATTTAATTATGAAACATCATTTTCCTTGTCAATAAAACTAACATTACTTATAACCTGATAAGTTTTTAGTGTAGGGTGCCCTAAGACCTCAAGACAACAGTCTTCTTTAAAGCTACCATCAAAAGACTGATTCCATAGCATTATATATGTTGGCAAGTAGATACTTTGAACTTATCATTTTATTTTTGTAAGATTTCCTATGCTGTTCAGTGTAGCCACTGAATACTAAGTCCTTATAATTTTGGTTAATGAGAGCAACATCACTTGATATTTCCTATTTCTTTCTTTCCACCGGAGCATGAGCCTAATTAATCACAGGTGAAGGCATTTATAATTGTGATCTCTCTAAATCTCAAGAATTGTTGCTGGCTCACTTATCACAGCATTAGGGTTCACATTGTTTTCAAACAGGTGGACAATGCAATTTTGAATTATTAGCTTGATTGCTTACTTTTTAGGGTGCCTTCTGGCACCCAATTGTTTTGGCCCAGATTTCTGAGAAAACAGAAGCTGAAATAAATCTTCCATGCAGGGAATCAAATGGAAGGAGAAAGAAAGCAAAACGGGAATGGAAAAAAAATCAAAGATGATTCATTACAGAGCTGTTCACCACTTCAAAAGAACAGATAACTGGTGGCTGGGTTATATGTGATATGTCCAGAGAGACCACATGTCATTGTTGCATTTTAGAATAGTCCATTCCTGGAAAGAAGTCTTGAGAATTCCATCAAGGAAGAAAAAAGGGAAAGCAATTTATCTGCCAGATCTTTTCTACTCCTCACAAAAGTATGCCCCATAGGAAGCTAATCTCACATTTTTGGATTGTAGTCCACATTCTCAGGAATGCCACAGTCTGGGCTTGGAGAACTGAATTACACGTGGGCCTTAGAGCTACTGCTGCTTCCATTCAAATAGGTATAATATATGTCATGCAAATTCTAGCCTTGTTCTTGGAGGAATATACCACAATCAGAGATGACGAGAAGCAAGGTGATAGTGGTAATATTGGGGACTTGAAGACTGTATATCCAGAAAAATACATCCTGTCACCCATGCATATTCATAATTCACAGAGGGAGAAAACTGTGAAAATGCATTTGGATGCATCCAAACGGGGTACGTTAGAAAATAGTTCTTTTTTTTTTTTTTTTTTTTTTTTTTTGCGGTACTTGGGATTGAACTCAGGGGCATTCTACCTCCGAGCTATACCCTCAGCCCTATTTTTTTATTCTTTATTTTGAAACCGAGTCTCACTAAGTTGCGGAGTGCCTCACTAGGTAGCTGAGGCTGGCCACGAACCCGGATCCTCCGGTCTCAGCCTCCCAAATGCTGGGATTACAAGCGTGCGCCACCACGCCCGGCTTAGAAAATAGTTCTTGTCTTTGTACAACCTTTACATTTTTCCCAGGTTATATTGGCTATAGGTAAGGTAAAATTGCATATATTATCTGATATTAGTAAAAGTATGCTCATTTTAATTAATACTGTGGATAATTCATTTCATTTATCATTTTAACAGAACTATCTTTAGCATGTGTCCATTTGAGGTTACCGTATAACTCACATTCCACCATACTAGCTTTGTTATGACTTATGGTACAACTTAAATATACTTGATATTTCATCTTAGGAATGCTGGCCATATTTTGTGCATCCATGAATGGAATTATTAATTTTCTTATGGAGTTTTCTTTTTGTCTTACAAGATGTCCATTCACAGACTTCAGCAAAACTGACTTAGCATAATGATTCATGTAAGCATTTCCTAAAGATACATTTATTATATCTTTTGTATAATATATCTTTTAACAGTTGGTCTCTATTTTTACAAATACAGTTTGTCGCACAGCATCAAAACATCAAGCAATTAATATTCTTATTGTCCAATTTTTATAGGAGTGCTGGAGTAGGTAAAGAATCATCTTTGTTTCCATAGCATTTTCAAGTTGTTAAGAACAAAAATATCAGCTGTAGTTATATTTAGCCTTCCATATTAATCAAATTGACGTGGCCTACAAAGGGTCAGCTATTTGAACTGATTTCTTGTAAGAAGTTGCATTCTACAAGGGGAACTGGGAGTACCAAGTAACCAGCCTGGTATTTTATTTTTTCTTTTGTGAGAAAAGATATGTATCAATACACAATGTTAAGTAAGATTTAGTATGAGAATGTTTAAACAGTATGTCTTGAAAATTCACAATTCTATAACAACAGAAATACAATCCTTAGGTTGTCCATTGGGTAAGGACATTAAACTTGGTGAATTTTAATGATATGTGTGTTTCTTATGAGTATATGTGTTTCATATTTTATCAGTTAGCAGAAAATTGTTGGATGATTTCATTAGCAATAGGAATTGCATGGTATATGATACCACCATGTCCAAACACAATTCTAGTACGAAAGTAAATAATTTTAACTAATTTATCAGAGTCTGAAAACTCTTTGTGATAAGGAACATAAGCTCTTGTTTTGACAGCCAACTTAATGAGGCTGTAAGTAGTGGTTTATGATGTGTGCCATGTTGTTGAATTACTGCTCTATAGCATGGCCTAACCATTCATACACATACAAAATAAAGGCTTATAATTATTTGGTACACCTATATATGTGGATGTTGGAGAAAAAAAATTGAGCTTAATTAAGGACTTTTCAGGTCCTCTGAACCAGGGAGTGGTTCTGAGATGTTTGATTTGATCAAATTATAAAGGGCCATTCCTATTTTGATTGTATTATTATTGGGTTTGATATCATAATTCCTTTTAAGACAGATTATTTTATATATAAAAGTATAAGTAATTCTTGTATGTTAAATTTGTATCTGAGTTGCTTGTGCTTTTGAGGTCTTGTTGAGAAAGTTTTTACCTGTGCCTATGTGTTGAAGTTTTGGGCCTATGCCCTCTTCAAGTAGCTCCAAGATCTCCGGCCTAACTTCCAGGTCTTTGATCCACCTTGAGTTGACTCTTGTACAGGGTGAGAAAGTGGGGTTTATTTCCATTTCCTGCATATGTTTAACCAGTTTTGCCAACACCATTTGTTAAAGAGGCTATATTTTTTCCAGTGTATATTTTTGGCTCCTTTGTCAAAAATCAGTTGACGGTAAGCCTGTGGGTCTGTTTCTGAGTCTTCTATTCTGCTCCATTAGTCTATGTGTCTGTTTTTGTGCCAATACCATGCTGTTTTTATTACTGCGGCTTTGTAGTAGAGTTTGAAGTCAGGTATTGTGTTACCTCCTGCATGGTTCTTGTTGCTAAGAACTACTTTGGCTATCCTGGGCTTTTTGTTTTTCCAGATAAATTTAAGGACGGATTTTTCTATGTCTGTGAAGAGCGCCCTTGGTAATTTCAGGGGTATTGCATTGAATCTGTAAATCAGTTTTGGGAGGATGGCCATTTTGATGATATTTATTCTGCCTATCCAAGAGCATAGAGCACAAGCAACCCTCAGGAAGATCAATACATGGGGATTGCATTAAACTGAAAATCTTCTGTGCAGCAAAGGAGACTATCAAGAACTTCAACAGAGAGCCTACAGAGTGGGAGAAGATTTTTGCCAGTTACTCTACAGATAGAGTTCTAATATCTAGGATATACAAAGAACTCAAGAAAATCACCGCTAAAAAAAAAAAAAAAACCCAATCAAAAAATGGGCAAAGGATCTAAATAGACACTTCACAAAAGAAGAAATACAAATGGCCAATAAATGTATGAGGAAATGTTCAACATCATTAGTGATCAGACAGATGCAAATCAAAACTACTTTGAGATTTCACCTAACTCCAATCAGAATGGCAATCATAAAAAAACAAGAACAACAACTGCTGGCAAGGATGTGGAGAAGTGGGAACTCTAATACATTGTTGGTGGGATTGCAAACTAGCGCAACCACTTTGGAAAATAGTATGGAGGATCCTCAAATGAATAGGAATGAACCTACCATATGATCCAGCAATACCACTACTAGGTATCTACCCAAAAGAATGGAAACCAAACTATCAGACGACGTATGTGTATCTATGTTTATAGCTGCACAATTCACAATAGCCAAACTATGGAAGCAGCCAAGATGTCCATCGACAGATGAATGGATTACAAAACTATGGGATAGGTACACACTGGAATTTTACTCAGCCATAAAGAAGAACAAAATCCTGTTATTTTCAGGGAAATGGATGCAACTGGAAAACATTATGTTAAGTGAGATTATCCAGTCACAAAGAGTAAAGAAGCATATGTTCTCCCTAATATCAGATGCTAGGGAGAAGATGTGGCATAAGAGGGTCTCCAAATGGAAAAGGAGAGACCCTCGATAAGCAAAGAAGTTGATTTAATGGAAGGGGATGGGCAGGACAGGGCAGGGCACCCTCATGTACATCAAGGTTACTCACTAAACTGAACTTGAGAGGGAGGGAGGGCGAGGGAGCAGGGTGGGAATTTGGGGATGGGGTCAAATGAGAAATGTGGACACATATGTCATTATCAATTTGTACCTAACAAAGATGTATGCTTACAATGCACAAATAATAAAAAAAAATAAATTTGTATCTGCAAGTTTCCAGAATTTATTAGTTCCAACAGTTTTTGTACGTGTGGAGTCTTTAATATTTCCATGTATAAAATCATCTCATTCAAAAAAAAAAGAATGTTTTTCTTCTTCCTTTTTGATTTGCTTGCCTTTTCTATTTTTCTTTTCTTTTTTTTTTTTAAATCTAATTTCTCTGGCTAGGATTGTAATGCTATGTTGAATAGAAAGGGTATGAAGGGGAAACCTTGTCTTCCTGATCTTAGAGAAAACCTTAGTTCTTCACTATTGAGTACAGTCTTAGTTGTGGGTTTTTCATAAGTGATCTTTATTATGTTGAATGCATCTATAATTGTTGACTTCAGAATATGGACTAAGTAAAGCAGCCATCTTTCACCATTTGCTCTCATGAGTGTTTTATAAGAAACCTCAGGAAAAGTTTGACCAATTGCCTTTTTAACAACTTAGTCCCTGGTTTAACAATACAACTTTTAGACATGTAAAACTTTATTCCATAGGTGATGATTTTTGTATATGATCATTGATTGTATCATAAGAATTTATAGTGTAGTCTTATATGTGTTTTAATTTCCAGTTATTTAATAGTTTTTGCTATTGGTGTAAGGAAAATATGTTTCTTTTGTATATGTGTGTGCACATATTTTTCTTTTTCTTTTCTGTCAGCTCTCAACTCTCTTACTGATTTGCCAATATTTACTGAATACATGAGTCTACTTTAGGTATAATGTATATGAAGTATTTCAACTGTATGCATATGTCTACGAATCCCAAATACTTCACGTTTTAGGAAACTTAATTAGAAAATCTGTTGATGTTCACCCAAGAAGTTGGTATCCTTCTTGTTTGTTGAAGTATATTATGAATTTTCTTATTAGAAAAATGAGACTATTTTGGATTATTTTTATGGCCCTCCCCATCTATCTAATTTTCATGAGAAATCACTGAAGTGTAACAAACAATTTTAAATTATATTTGTAAATTTCTAATAAGAGAAAAAAATGTAGAATATATTTAGAATTCCAAAAATCTCAATTCTGGCAGGACACTGTTTTTTCCAAGATTGCTTCCTAACTCAATCCTTTTCCAAGTCAAAAAGACCTTATAGTGATTACAAATTATCAAAAACTCATTTCTATTATGGTAAAGAATTTCACATTTTCACATTTCAGTGGGATACTTTCCAATAACATCAGATGATATCTCATGACTGCTCCACAATCCTACAATGATCAATAGGGATTCTGTTTACCCTCCTAATAAAAAGAAGTCTATATTGTGAGAGTCTTTGGCCTACCAATACTGTATTATACTAAGGAAACAAGCAGTTCACTCTTTTTCCTGGAATATTTTTTAATATGTATCTCTTATGTGTGATTTACATCTGCTTAGTGTATCGGAAGAGAATTACTTCAATGTAGTTCTTCTCTCCCTCAAAAAGAAAAAGAGAAACTTTAAAATGACTGAATATTTTTCTGAAGGTGAAATCAGTAAAATATAAAACAGAGGTAATCTGATGTTATATAATCCATATATAGCCAGAGTAACACTTGATTTGAGGTACAAACGAAACATAGAATCAGGCCATCCACTGATATTTTTTGGAGAAAAATACTCCTTGGTTTATAGAGTAAAATTTTCCTATTTCATGATTAAAAGTTTTACTTTTAATGTCACTTAAATATATAGTGACCTATAATAAAAAGCACATAGAATATTATATGATAAGTTTTTTAAATTATAGTTTGTATTTCCAGATTGAATGTGACATGCAATTGATATTTGACTGCCAAATTTGATCTAGGTCATAAAGTGGTGTTTTTTTCAAATAAAAAAGAATTACTCATTTTGTGAAAACTAAAAAGTATGTTCTATATCCATGTACTAATTAATGCCTGGAGATAAAAGTATACATTTGAGAAATTAATTTTATTTTCTTAGCAGAATGTGATTTCATATAACCTGTCCTCCATCACATTTCCCTCTGATTTCTCTGTCTTTCCCACTTATTCCTAAATTAACTACAACATGGCTTTTTCCTCTCTCCTCTTTTGAGACTCTTTTTGCTGGCATATGCAATACCTCTCAATTTAAAGAAGACAGTAAACTTGATGTCTTTCAAGATCTCACAGCTGCATTTCATACTTCTGACACCATGTTCCTTATTGCAATTGTTCTTTACTTTCTGGGACACAATTCTTTGTAATTTTGCCACCACTCTGAGATTCTGTGTCTGACTTTCTTCACGTTTATATCCTGTCTCTGCATCATTTCATCTATTCCTAAAACTTCAAATATTATGTTGAAGCAAATTATACTGTCTATATTTTGATTCTAGACATATTATCGGAATATTAGACTACTATTATCAACCCTAGTCCTGGCATAGTATGACATGGTAAACGAACCAGCTTTCCTTTCCTTTATGAGCATTTCTTCACCTAGTCTGACCTATTTCAGTTAAACAAACCATTTTTCACTTATGTTTTAAAGTCTAAAACCTACTTATTCCAGATTTGTCTTTCAGTATGAAGTTCTATTTCTCTGAAGTCCATCTCATCTTTTTTAACCCTTATTTCTCATTTGTCATTTTTCATTTTATCTGCTTATTAGTCTTCCAACTAGAGTTTTTCTCTGTCTTTACCCAGTCCATTCTCCTCATTGTAACAGAATAATCGTTCAACTATCAAGTGAATAATTCACTTAAATTGAATTTGATGTATGAAATAAAGTATCAATTGATTTTCATAAAACTTCAAGCTAGTTGTTCAAGGCCTATTTACCAAATATTCCTCCTTTGAGTTGTTATGTCTGTATTATTTTAAAATCAATTCTTATACACAATTGGGTTTCTTCCTGGGCAATCCTTTTCAATCTTTTGGTATTGTTGCTTATCTGAGGATAGTACTAATATAAATTATATATTATGTCTTTATAATATACTGAGATATTTTGCAAAAATAGATTCTTCACATTGGTCTTTTCTTTCTGAATTATCTTTTATATAGCCGCCTGTTGGGTTTTTAAAATCATTTGTCAATGCCTCCCAGAAAATAGTGTATGGATTTCTTTGCATCTGTGATATAATATGGGAAGAACTGATGTTTTTACATGCACATTGCTTTTGAATAATGTGATATACAACTAATTTGTTCTCTCAAATCTTTATACTCTTAAAGATCTGTGGTTTCTTTATGAATTGTATGCAAAAGACGAGAAAGAAGAATTAAAACCATCTCCATTTGCCACTTTATTTTTCAAGGTGGTGTTGGAGCAATTTTACATAATTTAGGGTTAGATCTGGGAAGTTAATCATTCTTCTCTCTATAGCACAAGTTGTCTGTAGTCGCCCCCGTCATTTCTCTCTGAACATCTAGAGAAAGTTCAAGTTCCAGTTTAGAGAGAGGAGACTAAAAATCCATTACAATTATACATTTAATAGAAATGTGGCCTAATTTTTTTTAGTAATGACTGGTCATCAATAATTGTGATGTTATAATTGCTTTTTTGTTTTTACTAAAAGATGGAGCTGCAAGTCATATTTTCTCACATTTTCTACTGTTTTTGTGCTCTAAGAGATGAACAGTCTCTGGAGTCAAGCTAGTCAAAATCACAAAAGACTAATCTGTAAACAAGAATGATAAATTAAGCCGGGCATGGTGGCGCACGCTTGTAATCCCAGCATTTGGGAGGCTGAGACTGGAGGATCCAGGTTCGCGGCCAGCCTCAGTTACCTAGTGAAGCACTCCGGAACTTAGTGAGACCCTGTTTCAAAATAAAGAATAAAAAATAGGACTGGGGGTATAGCTCAGAGGTAGAATGCCCCTGAGTTCAATTCCCAGTACCAAAAAAAAATGATAAATAATTATTTAAAAAAAACATAACAATTTATAGTCATCAGATTGTCAAGCAAGAATAAATATTTTAGCAATAAAGGATTATATCTGTTAAGAAAGTATTCTGTTCCATTGATGAAAGTAGTACAATGGAGACTTACTTTTTGGTGTTGAGGCTCTGTCAAACTTTTTAAGTTCACCTTTCACTCTTTCAGTTAGTCACTATAATGTCTAGGGCATTAACTTCTAAAAGTCTTAGTTCTATCATCTGCAAAATGCTTCATGGAGATTCTATGACATAAAAATGATATATGTAAAGAATTTAGCATTAGTCCTGACAGACTAAATGATCAATAAATGTTACATATCACTTAGACAAGAAAGATGATATTTTGAAAGTATCAAACAAATTTAAATCAATATAAATTTAATCCCTATGCTCATCTAAATTATATTTTCCTACATTCTTTCTATTATTAAGGCTAAAACATAAGGTTTATCATCCAAGATAATTTTCTCCAAAGTTTTTGACCACATTTGATTATCAAAACTCTCCCTCAAAACAAAAGAATCAGGCTTGCTGAGAGGGAAAAAAGGTATTTATAATTTTCCTTTCAAATTAGGAAATAATTCTGATGTGCTCTAATCATCAAGCTTTCTCCTGCAGGGCAAAGACACAGAGACCTCAGAATATGAAAGAAAAGAGGAGGTTCTCAGAATTGAGAGGACAGAAGGAGGGCAGTTAGGAGCAGGAATATGCCTTTATTGGTACATTATAGACTCACATCATAATGCAAATCATGTTGACATTGACATATATGCACACAGCACTTGGTGGGCCCCCTTGCCATGTCCCCCTTCCCAATGCAAAGTGCTAAGATTGATGTTTTCACATATGTGCACATAGTTGATGGTAGTAATTCTATTAATGAATCTCACTCTTCCCCCCCCCTTCCCATAGGCCATCTTCCTGGCTCCACTGAGGTTTCTACTCCATTAACTGGAGTCCTTCTGGCATCCCAATTACTCCCTGGATTGCTCATATTTGAGAAAACATATGACCATTTATTGTCACTGGATAATCTCTTAATATAATGTTCTCTGGGTCCTTCCATTTTCTTGCAAATGACATAATTTTGTTCTTCTTATTGATGATAGAACTCCATTGTGTGTATTTCCCATAATTTTGTAATCCATTCATCTGCTGATGGATACCTAAGTTGTTCTATAATTTAGCTATTGTGAATTGTGCTTTTATGAAAATGAGTATGTGTATATTACTGTAGTTCTATGATTTCATCCCCTTTGGAAAGATACCCATGAGTGTTATAGCTGGATCATATGGTGGATCCATTCCCAGTTTTCTGAGGAATCTCCACATTGATATCCATAGTGGCTGAACTAATTTGCAGATCCACCAACAAATTTCTCCACATACTTGCCAACAATTATTGTTTTTTGACTTCTTGATGATTGCGGTTCTGATTGGAGTTAGATGAAATCTTAGTATAGTTTTCATTTGCATCTCCCTGATTGCTAATGATTTTGAACTATTTTTCATGTAATTATTGGCCATTTGTATCTCTTCTTTTGTGAAGTGTCTATTCAATTCAATTGTCCATTTCTTGATTGAGTTTTTTTTTATTGTAAAGTCTTTTAAGTTTTTTTTTTTTTTTTTGTATATCCTAGGTATTAAGTCCTCTATCAGAGGGATAGCTGGCAAAGATCTCCCATTCTGTAGGATTTCTCTTTAGACTATATGGTTTCCTTTGATAATCAGAAACTTTTTAATTTAATGTTATCCTACTTATTAATTCTTGTTTCAATTTCTTGAGCTTTGGGAGTCTTGTTGAGGAAGTTTCTACTTGTATCTATATGTTGTATTGCTGGGCCTGTGCTTTCCTCTAGTAGCTTCAGAATGTCTGCTCTAATGTCTAGATCTTTGATCCATCTTGAGTTGACTTCTGTGCACAGTGAGAGGTAATGATTTAGTTCAATTTTCTACAATGGGATAACCAGCTTTCCCAACACATTTGTTGAAAGACTGTCTTTTCTCCAATGTATGTGTCTGGCACTTTTGTTGAAAATCAATTGTCTATAAGTTTGTGGATTTGTTTCTATATCTTCATTTAGTCACTCTAATGTCTGGGGCATATAACTGTTACATTGGTCTATGTGTCTGTTTTTGTTTCAATACCATGTTGTTTTTGTTACTCTATAGTGTAATTTGAAGTCAGGAATTGTGATGCCTTCTGCATGGTTCTTATTGCTGATAATTGCTTTGGCTATTCTGGGTCTTTTGTTTCTCCATATGAAATTTATGACTGATTTTTCTAGGTCTGTGAAGAATGACATTGGTATTTTGATAGGGATTGAATTGACTCTGGAGATCACTTTTGGTAGAATGACCATTTTGATAATATTTATTCTGCCTATTCAAGAACAAGGGAAAGCTTTTCATTTTCTAAAATCTTCTTCAATTTCTCCCTTTAGTGCTTTATAATTTTCATTGTAGAGGAAGACCAAAAGAAATTACATATATACTTGGAGACTGAATGATACACATTTGAATGAGGATTGGATCATAAAAGAAGTAAGAGGGAAAATAAAAAAAATCCTGGAATTAAACAAAAAATAGATACATGACATACCAAAATCCGTGGAACACTTTGGAGGCAATGTTAAGATGATAATTTATAGCACTGAGTGCCCATATAAGAAAAACAGAAATTCACCAAGTAAATAATCTAAGACACACCTCAAAGATCTAGAATAACAGGAACAGTATAATTCCAAAGCTAGTAGAAGGCAGGAGATAATTAAAATCAAAACAGAAAGCAATGAAATAGAGAACAAAAAGCAATACAAAAGACTCTCAAAACAAAAAGCAGGTTCTTTGAAAAGATTAACAAAATTTCAAATCCCTAGCTAACCTAACCAAAATAAAGAATAATCTTAAATTATTAAAATCATAAATGAAAAAGAAGACATCACCACAGATAGTGGGGAAATCCAAAAGACGATCAAAATGTATTTTGAAAAGTTTTATTCCAGAAATTCCAAATGGGTTGATGAGGAAGCCAAAGCAGAGGGTCTTAGACGTGGTTCTCCCCCTGGAACTGTGAGAAGAGATCCATAAACATGTGTCTTTGAATTAAAGGAGAAATAATAGTATAGTGTGATTAGAAACACCTAGATAGAGTATCTAGCTCTCCCATATATCCCACAATTGTCCTATTAATATAATGTATGTTAATATGGTACCTTTATTATAATAACATTAACTGATAGTGATACATCATTATAACCAAAGTCTGTATTTTACTCATAGATTTATCCTTAGTTTCTACATAATGTTCTTCTGTTCCAGAATATCATATTACATTCAGTCATCATGTTGTCTTAGGTTCTTCTTGCCTGTGACAGTTTCTTTTCCTTGTTTTTGATGGCCTTAACAGTGCAGTACTGGGGAATACTGATGAAATATTTAGTAGAATCTTCTTCTATTGAGATTCATCAGAAGTTTTGTCCACTATGGCTCTAGATTATTTTATGTCAACCTCTATGACTGATATAAATATCAACATAAAGCAGAATGTTGGTGGCACATGCCTGTAATACTAGTACTAGGCTGAGACAAGAAGATCACAGGATGAAGGACAGCCTCAAAAAATATCACCATAACATTGAAATAAGCATAACCAGGATGAACTCCCACCCCTGATTTTCTTATCCAGGGATGCTTTATTGCATAAGATAGAAACTAGTGTGGATTAACTTATTTAAAGAAAGTTAGATAATTAAAGTATGAGTAAACTCATGGAGGTTACACAGAAACTGGAAACCCTTTATAAAACTAGGTAGCCTTTCTGGAGCACAAGACTTCTTAGCTTTTCTTTCTTCATGTCGCTTTGATTTTCCTGCTTTTCTCTATGGCCTAGCTCTGTCTGCTTACCTGTCACTGCATTCCTGGCTCATCAGAGCTGTCCATGGCAGCCTCAGCTCTCAGACTGTCAAAACTTTCACTTTAGCTTCACACCTTTGCATAACTCATCCTGTTCTTTAAATCGAAATGTTTAAGAGATAGAAAATAAACAGTTTATTTTGAATCAGTTACCTACTTCTAGTTAAATCAGGTGTGTCTGGGAAAGTTTGTTCAAGATTTGCGGACAATCTTTTCAATTTTGACTTCTCTTTCTGTCTCATAAAAAAAAGAAAAGTACTGAACTCTTAAAATGTGCACACCACTTTTCCTATCTACTCCACTTTTCCCCCATGATTTTAGTGATCAGCTATTTGGAGGTTGGCACTATCTACTTACCATCAGCAATCTTAAGTGGGGTTTCAGAAGTACCCTGCAGCATTGCTTCTCATGTTGTGCATTTTTTCCTCCTTCATGCTCCCATCTCTGCTTCCATTCTCACCTTAAGTTAGCAACGGTTTCTTGTACATTATAGAGAAATGCACAAGTAGGAATTCTCCTGTTTCCATAACAGTGTATTAACACACTATATTAACACACCTGCATCTGCACTTATTCTTTCCTGTTACAGCGGGATAATAAACTTTCTCTTGAAACTCCAATCTACTTTCATTTACCCCTTAAACATTTTTAGGGACTTCACTTCTTCACCTCTCTGAGCACTTTTCAGTGGCATTCACACATGTTGTTGTCATATCCATTTAAAATTCTCCTCAACCACATGGCCCCTCTAAGTATTGTCTTACTTATATAGTCACCCTTTACAAACTCCTTGAACATTTTCCTATATTTTAGAAAAGTTTAACTCTTGTCCATTAATTTCCATTCAGTTTTCACCTACCATTCCACAAAAACAGTTTGTGCTAAATGACCAATGATATCCATGATGCTTAATATAATCAACACTCTTCAGTTTTAACTTTACTTGACATTTAACAAGTATTTGACATTATTGGCAATTTCATTATTGTGAGCAGTCTCCTCTTAGTTTCCATTGTGAACATTTCCTCTCATTTTCCTCCTCATTTTGCTGGCCCCTCCTGGTTAATTTCTATTTGTTTCTCATTTTCTTCTTCATCTTCTTATACTTTATAGGCTTGGATTTTCATCATATTTTGTTTCTACTATCTAAAATAATCTTAATCATTTTCCATACCTTTATTATTTAGTTTCTAAAAATATTTTAAAATATCTGAAGAATAGAATTCTGATTCTCATACATATATGAATGTATATCTGAAACCTCCCTTCCTAAATTCTGTAATAGTCTTTCAAGCATTTCTGTTTCCCCAAACAGAAATCATGTACCTTAAATCGTCTAGTTACCACCTAATCTTTACCTCAGGAAAACTCCTTTTTGTATATTTTTAATGCAAAATCCTGAGAGTCATGTTGGCATCTTTCATTCAGTAGTTCTTACCTTTCATTTGAATTTCCTTTCTCTCCAATGTCATTAACGTAATGACATTACGTTAATAATGTTTCATGTTTGTACCTCTTTAATAGGTTTATATGCCTATAAGTACATTTTCCATAGAGCACCCATGGTAATGTTTATATTTAGTTTTCAAAATAATTATTATGAATGATATATGTGTATATATTTTAAAAGGTCATTTTAGTCTACAAAGCTTGTAAAAAACTAAGGCAAAACCCAAACACAAAACAAAAGCAATTTTATACTCAGTTTCAATTTCTATTTCACAGAGGCAACCACTTTTCAACTTATCAGCTTATCAGCTATTTTGTAAAATTTAGCTCCATCTCTCTGGATAACTTTCTTATAATTATAATGTTAGTATTGCTTTTTATCTTTCAATTTTATCTTTAAGTTTTAGCATCTTGATGTTTTAGAAATTATCTTTTGGCTTCAAACTATAAAACATGAAGTTTCAGCTCACCTTCACCTTCTATTCCAAGTGTGATCCACACACAAATACACACTCATCTTTCCACTGTTTCATTTTCCAACATGGGACTACTATAGTTGTATAGGAACATATTTTTAGTTTTAAGTTACTTTGATTCTGGATGCATCAGGAGAGGATATTTTCTTTGTCTCTTCCAATTTCTGGTGGCTGTTGGTGTTCCTTGATTTGTGTCCGCATCAAATCTACTTGTGTTTAACTCTAATCAGAACACTTAATAAATGTATGATCTATCCATATAATCAAGGATGAGCTTCTGAGCTCCATATCCCTAACTGAATTACATTTGCAATGACCTCTTTTCTAAGTAAGGTGAAAGTCAGTTTCCAGGGATGAGAATGTAACATATTTTCTTAGGAGCTGATTTTAATTTCTCCAGGAAATAAATATCCTGCTTCTGCTAAGGGTGGGGCATAAAGTGACCCAGTGGCGTGCTTATAAAAAGGGACAGGGGAACTGTAAAACAGATCTGGAATGGGGAGTGGGTGGGCAACTACAATAATTTTGTTTTCAAAATGTTTTTCTGATTTGGGATCCACCCTTATTGTTTTACTAGAGATGTTGGGGTTTGGGGAGGATTCTAAGGTGGAATTCAAATTATGTCTCAGCTTCCCCCTCTATCTCCTTGCTTGGAACTAGCTTTCCATTATTCAGTATCAGTTATTACTTTTCCTTATTTTTAGTTTCCCAGTTTTTCTGCCATCATCTTTTCTGCTGTTCTTTTGGTTTATAGATTTTAATATCACATTTTATTGTTTTGGTAGATATTTGAGATTAATATCTGACACTTTTTTAAGAATATAAATCATATCATGACACACCTAAACATATCAATGGCTTCCTTTTCCATTGTGATGGAGCACAACATTCTAGTTGTTTGGCCCTTGCTTCCTATTTCCTTGCATCACTCTGGCATGATCAATATCTAAAGATGTTTATATGTTATGCTAGAGTTTTTCTACATCAGCGTGTTTGTACATTCCATTTTCTTTATTTGGACTCATCCCCTCTCCTTTAGCCTTTCTTCAAATTGTTTACTGGGTTAATTATTACTCATTCAGTTTAACCACTATTTTCTCTAGGAGGTCTTCTCCAACCTCCCAGTCTTAAGAAAGTTTCTCTATTATTTGAGAGCATCCTAGGGATTTGTTTTTTTTTTTTTCCTGTTGCCCGACAGTGATTTCGTTTTTGTGTGACTGTTTTTGAATACCTGATCCCTGTTGATCTTTAATTTCATAAAGGGAAAAACTGTATTATTTATTCACTGGTTATCAATTAGAGACTGTTGCAGTTACAGATATATCCCTAGCACTGAATAAACTTGTTGAATATGTAGATGAATTAATCAAGATAGAGTTTGTGATTTTCAAAGGAAAAGTGAAAAATATAAGGAAGTATATTGCTGAGAAGGGCTGGATTGAAAAAAAAATGATGCAAAAGGAAGAAATCTCAAATAGTTTTTGAAAAAAATGTTTGAATTGAGAACTCTGCCATAACCCTATCTTGGAATGCTTTATTTTTTATTTATAAAATTCAAATTATAATTTACTAGCTCTATAATTTTGAGCATAATATATACATTAAAATATTTAGTTTTCTCATCTATAAGTTTGGAATCATGAACTCTTACACATTGAGTTTTTCAAGACATAAGTAATACACATATGTAAACTCACATTCTGCCTTGAAAATTGAAGATAATTATTAAAGAATAGTTACTTTATTATTTCCTCTATGTCCTACATTGATTAGATACAAAGAAGATAGTGAAAGCCCTAAAATGGAATAAATTACCATGGGACACTGAAATTTGCTTTTATAGCTGACTTAAATATTAGGATAGATTTATCTGTCAGATCTTGATTGACTAAGCTGGGCTGTGGATTAAATGAACTCTCAAGGTCTCTTTCAGGTTTGCAAATTCTAAAGTAGGAGTATAGTGTAACTATCACTGGGGATATGATTCACAATGTAGAACAGTCCTACTTCCTAAGAGCAGTAAGGCTGTAATTGCTCTAAAAACTGAACTCTTCTCACAAAGCCTTAGGGTATATTAGGAAGAGATAGCAGTATAAATAAGAGTTAAAGATGTATATATACAATATCCTTGAAGGCAGGAAATTTCATTTTACTTCTAGATTTATCAATATATACTACATGCTCTGATTAAAATATTGACCAAATTAGCTATTTTCATTAATTAACAATAAATTTATGGTCTAAAAGGAGAATTGCTGTGCTTTCATTTTGTGGCTGGCCAGAAACATTTAAAAACCCTAAGCATCTTGACATTATTTTTGGCTAACAACCTTTCTTATGTCAGTCTTATTTACTGACTCAGCAAATAATATTTGAGAATGTATTGTATGCAAAGAACAGTTAACATATTTAATTTTTACATTTATTTGGGATTATCACTCTAGATCCACTGATCTCTTTCTTTTAAACTTGACTTAATAAGTAGTGACTTCTTATAAAATGTTAAAATGGCCAAAACTCAGCAGAAAGGGGAAGGTTATATTTGTGAAAAAATCAGGTAGAGCTTCCTAGATGAGGTGGCACTAGAGCTGAATATTAAAGGTGCTCAGACACCTGATGGTTTGAAGCAAGCCTGGTCCATAGCATCAGTAGAAGCATGCTGAAAAACAAGTTTCGATGGATCATTGGGTTCATATGGGATAGTTTTTGGACTTAAGGATAAAATTGAAAAGAAATTTCCAGGCAACACTCCGTGTTTCCATTATCTCTGTTCCAACTTGACAAATTCATATTTGTTTTACCAGTATCAGCTCATTTGTCATCTCCTGAGGAAGTGTGTGTGTGTGTGTGTGTGTGTGTATGTGTGTGTGTGTGTATGTGTGTGTGTGTGTGTGTGTTTGTGTGTGTGTGTGTGTGTGTGTTACTAGGGATTGAACCCAGGATATTTTACCTCTGAGCTATAACCTGGCCCTTTTTATTTTTTTATTGTCAAACAAAGTCTCACTACATTACTCAGGGCTTTGCTAAGTTGTTGAGATCGGCCTTGAACCTGTAATAATCCTATCTCAGCTTTCCAAGTACTAAGATTATAGGTGTGCATCACCATGCCCAACTCTGAGGAAATCTTTGACTCTCTTATCTACATAAAGTCCCCTTGTGTCCTATTGTCCACAGGCATCTTTTGAAAATGCTCTGAACTTAACTTGGAGTGAAAGCTGTAGAGATTTGGGCCTGGTATGTATAACAATTTGATATAGTAATTAGGTTTGGATTATAATTTATCATCTACAAAAAATCCTGTCTCAATCTATGATTAAAGGTGTCTTTGCTACACATAGCCTGATAGGACTCTAAAGAATGTCATAGGATTGGGTCACTTTGAGTCCTGTTGAAAATGGGTAGTAGTAAGAATGTTTTTTTGTTTTTGTTTTGTTTTGTTTTGTTTTCAGAGTTGCTTGGAAATTGAGTTCAAATGTTCAGGGTCTAAATAGACATAGATGCTTTAGCTTGTGTAGATTTTCCATGTCCTCAGTTAAGATATCCTTTGTGTACTACAGTGAGTGAGAGGTATCAGGTACTGGTGGCCTGGAAACCATTATCCAGCTTGGACATTCTAGGCATTTAAGAATTATAATGCTTAAATTATAAACTCTTTCCAGAGAGGGGAACAAGTTTATAAAAACAAAAAACAAAAAACAACCCTCTAAACTAAAATCAAATTAAGTGAATTAGAGGTGTTCTGGATGTTTCTCTATCTATCTCGTGGGGAATTGTTGAGAGCTATAGCTTTCCTAGAATTTTGTCATACTAAGCTGAAGCTCATTAAATCAGCTTTGTCAAAACTCTGAAATGGGAGAGAAGGTGTCACCATTTAGGTAAAAGAATAATGGTCTTTTAGAGAAGAACTTCCTTGGACTTATCTATAAGACTGGTTTCTCTTCCCTGTAAGATTTTAAATTGTTTATAGATGTTTTGGAACTAGCTGGGTGTGTTGGTGAACGCCTGCAATCTCAGGATTTGGGAGACTGATAGGTTTGGGGCTAGCATGTAAGGTAACTTAGCGAGACCCTGTTTAACAATAAAAAATAGAATAGGGCTGGGTTATTGCTAAGAGGTAGAACCCCCCCCCCCCGTGTTTCTTTCCCCAGTCCTACAAAACCAATCCATAAAAAATAAATAAATAGCACTGAACTTCCTGTTTAACTTCATAATAAATCAATGAAGAAATCTTGAAGAATTCAGCTCCTTAGGTAGAGATTGAACTGAAATTTTTAGTTTTTCAGTTGCCTTATTTGCCTATAGAATACCATCTTTAGAGTGTTTTAATGAGTTTATTATCCTTTATTTCTTTGAAACTTGACTTAATAAGTAGTAAATTCTTATGAAAGGTTAAGATTCCCAAAACTGAGCAAAAAGGAGAAGCTAATTATATAGTATGGGATGTATAAACATTTTAGAAAAGAGCCAGTTCTATAGAAAATGTTTTGATTTCCAAGTTTACACTTTTTGTCACATTTATCTTCATTTCAATTTCCTATGTTTCCCTCTGGTAATAAGAACACATGAATGGACTTCATTTTCAGTATGGAATAATCTTATTACTTGTTTTAAATTAATTTATTTTTAATTAAATAGATTGTTTCCATCAGCAGAGATTTGTTCTTAAAATACAAAGGCATCTGCTACACTTTACTTGAAAAGCAAAAGGGTAAGCTGGTCTCTTCCATGCTATTAAAAAACTCAATTTGAGTTTATTGCTGCTTTTAGGGAAACGGAGAAGCAAAAGCTGTTGGCAATAACTACTTTATAAGGAAAGGTATCTTGACAGTTTCTTATGTTTTGGGAAATTTTCTACCCCAAAGTAGAAATGGAAATAGGTTATCTCTAGGGGCTTACCCCTTTAGAGAACAACTATTTTTTCAATCTTAGAGACATTTTTTTTGACCCAAAGATTATTTTGCCTCTATGAAATTAAATGGAATGAACAACTATTGAAGACAGTGGGGAAAATATCATCTGAAAATTGTGAAAAAAATATTTAGATCAACATTTCTTTTATTAACCACAAAAATATTGATGAAGATTAATTTTATAATAGAACATTTGCATTTAATTATGCGAGCACAGAAATTTTTCTACTTGATGATCCTAATTAGAGGTAGCTATATGTAGAAGTCCTGGTTAGAGTCCTAGTCTATACACATGAGGGCAATGCACACATCACTTCATATTCTATAAAAACTATTTTGGCTGTTAACATTGACATCTAATTAACATGACCCCAGACAATGCTATACTTCTCAGGGAGATTATTCATAAGGTTAAAAAGTTTTCTAAAGCAGTTGGTTGAGATTTATGAAGAACTATTTTTGAGTAAAAAATCATGAAAGAAATAATGTTTTTGATCACTAGCATATCCCTTAAAACTTTGCCAAATAGTGGGGAGGGGTGTTTTCCTCCTTTCCTGAAGGGGGAATAGATATTCTTTTAACTCAATCTTTTTCATACAGAAAACTTCATATACATTTCCTTAAAGGTCATAAAAGTAGAAAAATAGTTTCTAAGACAATGAAATTTGCTTACAAAGACCTGAAAACATTATATATTCTTGATTAACTTTATATGAAACATTCCTTTTGATTGTTTACCAGGAAAATATTTTAAATTTTGTATCACCTTTGAATTTACACTTGGCACTTGGTTGAATTGGATGACTAGAAAGATTCTCAGAAAGGGTAAACTCATTTAGCATTAATCTAAAAAATATTTAATTAGAAATATGATACGTTGGCTGCAAAATAAATGATATAATAAATTCCTGAGTTCATTGTGAAGGATTTTGAGTTATGGGCTAATTTGAATAATCCAGCTCAATTGGGAATTGCCTCTTACTGTCATTTGTGTGAAAATGAAAACAGCCTTGTAACTGCTGATATGTTTTTACTGCCTCTTGAAGTTATTTCTTTTTTAAAATATATTTTATTGGTACATTATAGTCTCATGTCATAATGTAATTTATAGTGATATTGACATACATACACATAGCACTTGGTGGTCTTGAAGTTATTTCTAAATAATAAAGGAAAGAAAGCGTTGTTGAGCTAAGAATAAAAGATTTTCAAAATTGTTTTTTTGAGCCTTCTTTCTTCTTCTAACCACTGTAGGATTACAAACAATGTGCTCCAGGCCAATCAGTGCTAACAATCCTGTGTTTTTATGCATATAGATGCAGGGTGCCATGGACGCTATTTATATGGATACAGTATAGTGGGCACAGCAAGGAGCAGAACATGGGAGATAAGAGATAGTCAAATAACATAATGGACAAGAGATATATCAAGAGTAACAGCCTTGGATGTCTTGAGGAGTCTATGAGCATCCTAGTGAATTAAAGAGCTCCTACCTTATTTAAGGAGTCTCACCTTCAGAAATCATTACGTGACTGCAATGAATGAATCCATTCTCAATGTTCTCATAGTGTAGAATCCATCAATAAATGAATTATCTCCCAGATCAAAACTCAATATGCTTCAATAGGAGATAACAAAATATAGATATTCAAAAATATAACATTTACTTATGTCTTACAACAAATAAAAATTATCAGATAAGCACATCCACAGGAAAATATGGCACATTATCAGGAGAAAAGTTAGTCAATAGAAACTAAGGATTATGAGATCAGAATTCAAAGATTTTAAAACAGGCATCATAAATATGCCCCAAATAAGCTGGGAATGATGGTGCACACCTGTAATCCCAGTACTTGGGAGGCTGAGGCAGGAGGATCATAGGTTCAAGGCCAGCCTCAGTCACTTAGCGAGGCCCTGAGCAACTTAGGGAGATCCTGTTTCAAAATATAATAGGACTAGGGGTGTATTTTAGGGGTAAAATACCGATGGGTTCAGTCGCCAGTACCAAGCATGCATGCGTGCGCGCACATACACACACACACGCCCCAAATAAGTGTAAAGTATTACAAATAAGAAGTGAACTAAGGGAATCTAATTAGAAATAACACCATCAAGAAGGAAGCCAAATGATGTTGCCTAATGTTGTCACCCAGAATAAAGGGTATGAGTTTTTTTTTTTTTTTTTTGCAGTACTGGCGATTGAACTCAGGGGTGTTTTACCTCCAAGCTATACCCCCAGCCCTATTTTTTATTCTTTATTTTGAAACCGAGTCTCACTAAGTTGCGGAATGCCTCACTAGGTAGCTGAGGCTGGCCGCGAACCCGGATCCTCCGGTCTCAGCCTCCCGAATGCTGGGATTACAAGCATGCGCCACTACGCCCGGCAAGGGTATAAGTTTTGATGAATATGCGTATGCATATGACTTGACATATAGATGCAAGCTATCTAGAAAGTACTTGGAACTTTTCTCTCAATTACAAAATATGTTTATAAATGATCAGCTATAGTTAGCTGCATTTTAAAGGAAGAATAGGATTCTTTAATACCTGCAACAGTTGTATGACTTAAACACACAAGTACATACATAGATTTATCTTTTTTAGAGATACTGAATTAGAATATGTGGAATATGGGGTTTTTGCTTTTACTCTTTAATTGATTTATTTTTATACTTTTATTGGTGCATTATAGTCTTACATTGTAATGTAGTTCACAGTGATAGTGATATACATGCACACAGCACTTGTTGGTCTTTCCTTTAGCTCCCTCTCCAGTCTCTTCTTCCCTGTACAGGGTATTGAGATTGACATTGCTATTCTCAAATATATACACAATGTCAGTGGGCGTGATTCCTTCATTGACTCTCCCTTTTCCCTCTCCTTTCCCCTAGACCACCTCCCTCCCTCCAATGAAGTTTCTCCTCCATAATCTAAAGATCCTCTGGTATCTTGATTACTCCATAGCTTCCGCATATAAGAAAAAATCTTATAAACCTTTACTTTCTGTGACTGGCTAATCTCACTTAACATAATGTTCTCCAGGTCTATCCATTTTCCTGCAAATGACATTATTTTGTTCATCTTTATTGCTGAGTAGAATTCCATGATGTGTATATATCATAATTTTGTAATTCATTCTTCTCTTGAAGTATACCTAGGTTGGCTCCATCATTTGGCTATTATGAATTATGCTGCTATAAACATGGATATGCATGTATATTATACTATTTTGATTTCAGTCCCTTTGGAAAGATACTCGGGAGTCAGTAAAACCTCCACATTGAAATATATTTTTAAATATAGCATACTTGTGGAATTATCCAAGTTAAAAATTTGGCCATCAAAAGAGATAGAAGAAAAACATTTCTCACTCATCACTTTGCCGTTTTAATAACAGCTACTTGAAAGTTAAAAATAATTTTTGTTATTTAGAGACTTGAGAACTAAAGCCTTTGTTGAGCAAAACTTTATAGGCAGGCCCTCAGCTTCTACAGCGACCAAGCTCCTGAGTTGAATGAATGGCTTCTCCAACTTACTCAAGTGATGTTAATTTGGAAGACTTGTGCTTTGCAGATCTTGGTAATGGGGAGAATCTAACACTTCCCTTCAATATTGAACAATATTTGTAATAGTTTATAAATCATTAATTCATTTTTTAATGATCTTGATGAAAAATATTTGGAAACTCAAATTCACTTGAGATTAATCAAACCAAGTGCATTGTCAAACATTGTGAACACACTTAAGGTCTGATTGTAGTACTGCTATTGACATATAATCCATTAATTACCATGTTTTACTCTATTGTCTAGGATTAGCAAATTGTCAAGGTCTCACTTCACTTTTTTTTTTTTTTTTGGTACCAGGTATTAAACCCAGGGAGATTCTACTTATGAGCTACACGCACAGCCCTATTTTATTTATTTTTTAAATTTTCAAGCAGGGTCTCACTATGTTGCTAAAAGTCTTGCGAAATTGCTGAGGCTGTCCTTTAACCTGTGATCCTCCTGTCTCAGCCTCAAAGGTACTGGGATTACAGGTATGTGCCACCACTCCTGGCTGGGCCTCACTCTTAACTTACTTATTCCCATAAGCCTATGTAGGAGCTTGATTTTTTTGTTTGTTTGTTTGTTGTTTTGTTTACTTTTCATTTGCTGACAGTATTGTTTCTCTCTACTCCTCCAGGGGGATTTTAAACTGATTTAAATTCTAATAGGTTTTATAATGTAGAACAACTATTACGTGTATCATGAGGACAATTTTTAAATAAGTATTACATAGAAAACCTACCTGTAAAGTAGGAAAACATTTAGCTGCTCAGAAAAGCCTCCTTATCCCATGTCTCTGAGGAAGCTCCACAGATTCTTAGACTTGTAAATTTTCATTTTCTTATCAGTAAGACAGGAATAACACTTATTCTATCTGCAGAGTGAATTTGCTAGAAGAATCAAAATAATAAGGTTTTTATGTTTATTCTATGGCAAATTATATTCTGGCCTTTCATATTATTTATTGAAATTTTCATTGTGGTTTCCATAATACACTTTATAAATAGAAAGTGAAGAATATCAAATTTCTAGGCTTAGATAAAATAGTATATATTAAGGACACAAGTGTTCTTAAGATGGCTAGAGAGGCATATTAGTTCAATTTTCCTCTAGTCAGAGACAAAGTAGAAAACAAAAAACCTTTTTCCTCTTTTATGTGCGTGCATTCACTGAAAAGCATCTGAATGTTTTTTAAACAGTTTCAGATGTGAAGAATTATCATGAAGATAGTACAAAGAATTCCTATATGCTGTACCAAGTTTCTCCTATTGTTAAAACATTTTTAGCTACGTACATTTATTGCAATGAGCAAACCAATATTGATGCTCTGCCTAGAATACCACATTACAAATTTTATCATGTATCCTTAGACTTAGGTTGACTGTGAGTTTCTCAGACTTTCTTTGCCTTTGAGAACCATGACTGTTTTGAGAATAAGTGCTCAATTTGAGAAATATATTTCATTGAAATTTTGCTATTTTTATCATGATCATACTGGTACAATGGTTTTGGGGGAAAGCCATAGAAGTAAAGTGGCATTTTCATTACATTATAAAAAGGTCATAAACATGCCATTGCTAATGATGCCAAATTTGGTCACCTGACATGAGATAGTGTTTATTAGATTTCCCCCCTATAAAGTCACCATTTGTCTTCCTTTCTATACTATTCTGTTTGACAATAATAAATTCATTATGTGCAGGCCACACTTAAGTGGGTATTATGTTCCACCTCATTAAGGACAAAGTATCTACATTAATCATTTGGAATATTTATGCATGGGAGATTTGTTTATTGTCCCCCTATTTGCTTACTCAACTATTTATTTATCTCAGGATGAATTACTTATTCTATAGTTTAGGTTATAAATTCACTAATATTTTATTGTTGCTCAAATTTTTCCATCTTTGACCACTGGGAATTCTTAAAATGCTCCAGGTCCATCTTCGATTCTTCTCTAGAATGGCATTAGCCATTTATCCAAGAAGCTCTGGAGCCTTTAATTGCAGAATACTACTAGAATCCAATATCTCATGCTCATCAATAACTCATAACTACTGGTGTGTCATTGTTTCTAGTTCCTTTCAAGCTGATAGTGTTGGAGATATATGGACATATACTTATTCACATATATTCATTTTTCTAAGTATTTATATGTGCAGTCATTTTAATGTGAAGCTAAACATGATACTTATGTGACCAACTCTAACTCTAACTCATTATTGAATTGATACTTTTGTTCTCCGTTACCATTTATTTACAATTCTCACTTCAATAGTAAGAAATATAGATCCCATCAGTCACCATTGTATTAGTCTCTCATTGCTGTTGTAATAAATTGTGTAGTGACTTAAAATAACACAAATGTATGATTGTAACAGTTCTGTAGGGCAGACATATGACAGAGTCTCACTGGAATAAGACCAAGGGGTCAGTGGAGCTGCCATTTGCTTCCTGGAAGCTCTGTAGGAGAATCTATATCCTTGCCTATTTTCAGCTTCTACAGGTTGCATTAGGATGTTTATAACAGCTTAATTATAATTACCCCAAACCAGAAGATACTATAAACATTTGAATGTAGGATTCTTTTTTAAAACTGGTTATGTAAATACCTGGAAGCAGAATTATTGAATATTAAATGAAGGCTATGTTTAGTTTTATTAACTTTGTAAGTGGCTGCATCATTTTGGATTCCCATCAGCTATGAAGAGCATTCCTATTGACCCATAGCCTCAGTATCAGTTGAAAATGTCAGTTTTTTTTTTTTTTTTTTTTTTTTAGCCATTCTGAGAAGTATGCAGTTGTATCTTGTTATAGTTTTACTTTATTTATTTATTTATTTATTTTGTGGTACTGGGGATTGAACTCAGGGGTATTCTACCTCCGAGCTACATCCCCAGCCCTATTTTTAATTCTTTATTTTGAAACCGAGTCTCACTAAGTTGCGGAATGCCTCACTAGGTAGCTGAGGCTGGCCACGAACCCGGATCCTCCGGTCTCAGCCTCTCAAATGCTGGGATTACAAGCATGCACCACCACGCCCGGCTGCCTATAGTTTTACTTTATAACTCACTAACAACAAATATTGTTTAGTATAAATTCATATTCTTATCTACTATTTATTCATTTTCTCTGGAGTGGATCTGTTCAGATATTTTGTCCATTTTTAAATTGTGCATTTGTTTTCCTTTTGTTGAGCCTTAAGAGTTCTTTATATATTTTGGATACAAGTCCTTTATTAGGTATGTGTTTTACAAGTGGTGTTTTTATTTTTTCAGTCTATGGACTGTCTCCATATGATTTTAACAATGTCTTTGGCAAAGTAGATTTTTAATTTTAATGGTCTAATTTTTTTCATGGATTGGGCTATTTGCGTTTTATTTTAAATCTTGTCAAACCCAAGATCATAAATTTTCTTTTATGTCTTCCTTAAGAAGTTGTATACTTTAATATTTTATACTGAAGTCTATGATTCATTTGTAGTTACTTTGTATGTTACATATATCTTTTTCAGTTCTACCTTTTTCCTTCCTTCCTTCCTTCCTTCCTTCCTTCCTTCCTTCCTTCCTTCCTTCCTTCCTTCCTTCCTTCCTTCCTCTCTCCTCTCTTATCTTCTTTCTGTGTCCCCCCTCTCTCCTCCAACTCTTTCTTTCTTATATGAGCACCCTGTTGTCTTAGTACCATTTGCTGAAAAGGCATGGATTTAATTTCCTTTACTCCTTCATCATGACTGTAATCCTGTGGGGCCATATCTAGTGTCTTAGTCTTTCCCACATTTCTGGAGACTGAGAAACCCAAGATCAAGGAACCAGCAGATTTAGTGTCTGGTGAATGTCTGCTTCCTCACTCATATATGATAACTCCTCGTTTCACTGTCACATAGTAAAAGGGGCGAACAAACTTCCTTCAGCCTCTTTTATAAGGGCACTAATCCCACCCATGATCTAATTACTTCCCAAAGTCTCCACCTCTAAATACCATCACCTTGGGGGTTAGGATTTCAAGCTATGAATCTGGTGTGAGATAAACACTCAAACCACAGAATCTAGGATATCAATCTATTCCATTGGTAGGTGTGCCTATTTTTTCACCAGTGTAACAGTGTCTTAATTAATGTAGCATTATATTAGGGAAGAAATTTCAACTTTCCTCTTTTTTTCAACTTCTTTGTATTTCTGCAGCTTTTATCTTGTCTTATCTAGGACCTTTACCTTTCCATATAAATTTTACAATCTGTTTGTCAACATTTACAAAATAACTTGCTGAGATTTTGATTGAATCTGCAGAGGAGGTTGGGAAGAATTGACATCTTAACAATATTAGCCTTGTCACCTGTAAACACAGAACATCTTTCCATTTATTAAGTAATGAGATCTTCTTTGATTTTATCACTATTTTATACTTCTATTTATGTGTCCTGTATACATTTCATTAGATTTATGCATATTTTACTTTGGGGTGCTATTTTTAAATGATTTTTATAAATATGAAACTCCAATTGTTCATTGCTGATATAAAAAAGTATTATATATTAACTTTGTATCTTATAATTTTGATATACTCAGTAGTTTTATATCCCCTTCTTTTTACAATGTTTTTATAGTCTCTGCACAATGAAATCATCTGTGAATAAAGGCAATCTTTTTCCTTTCTGAAGTCTTTTCCCCCCATTCTTTTATTGTACCAGGTAAGACTTACTATAGGATGTTGAGTAGGAGTGGTAAGAGGGAATAAAACTGCTTTGTTCCAAATTTTTAAATGAATGGTATCCAGTTTTTCAACATAAAGCAAGATGTTAACAGTTGTTTATAGATTTTCTTAAGAATAAAATTAAAGAAGTTCATCGGTGCCCCGGTTTCAGTTTTATCATAAATGGGTTTTGGATTTTGTCAGTTACTTTTTCTTTGACAATTGATACAATTTTCTTTCTTTGACAATGTGGTGGTAGGTTACTTTGATTCATTTACAAATGTTGAGAAAGCCTTATACCTGAGGAATAAATCTTGTGAACCTTCTTTTCACATACTGTTGGTTTTGACTTACTAATAGTTTGTTGAAATTTCATGAGAATTATTGATCTGTAGTTTTCCATTCTTGTAATGTCTTTTTCTTAGTTTAGTGTTTGAGTATATAGTGCTGGCTTCACAGAATGATTTAAGAAGTGCTGCTTCTGCTTCTATTTTATAGAGGATATTTTGGTGAATTGGTATTTTTTCTTGTTTGATAGAATTCACTAGTGAAACTATCTGGTTATTTCTTTTTTTTCCTGAAGGATATTAATACTTGATTCATTTCTTTAATATACTATCTGAATAGTCTTACTTTTTTACCTTATTGGATATTAATAGTTTGTTTCATTAAGGAATTGTTTCATTTCATCTCCATTATTAAATTTGTATGCAGAAAGTTACACTTAATGTTAGGTTTTTATTTTGTTTTGATTTTATTTTAAATAAAATACTATATAAAAAGTTGAGTAATATTTAATATCTTTAATTTATTTAAGAAATCATATTAATTGCCAATGTCAAGTATTTTGATATTCTGAGGATGTACAGAAAACCTTTTTTTAAATTTTGGTGTGTGTGTGTGTGTATGTGTGTTATTAGGGATTGAACCCAGGGACATTCTGCCTCTGAACTATACACCTAGCCCTCTTTATTTTTCTTCTGAAAAAGGGTCTCACTAGGTTTCTAAGAGTCTTGCTAAATTGCTGCCGCTGCTCTTGAATCTATGATCCTCTTGTCTCAGCCTGCCAAGTACTGGGATTATGGGATGCGCCACCATGTCCAGCTATAGTTTGTGTGTGTGTGTGTGTGTGTGTGTGTGTGTGTGTGTGTGTGTTTTATTAGCAGACACAGTGTTTGTGTTTTAAAACTCTGAACTCTGTGTAACCAAATATTTACTACAATTGTTGAAAACAGGAGATGTGCAATAAATATTTGCAAGTTTAATAAATGATATAATGAATTATTTATTTGAAAATCCTCACTTAATATGATTGATTTTGTATTGAAATCTTAAAAATTCTAGACTAGTCATCAATACATTTTTCTTCAAAAATGCATCTTTCCGGGAAATTTTTTTTAAGCAGACTTAATACATGAAAAATAAAGATCAAGTTAAAAGTAGATATATTATTTGTTAGGAAAAGGCCAAATTAATTAATCAAATTTGCTATTGTGCTCAAAGATACTCCAGTCCTTGAAATAAGTATGCAAAAATTGTCATTTAGAAAGTCACATTGAAAACTGAGTTGACAGACAAAAATTTTCTAATTGTGACTAGTATGTTTTTTATAGAGTATGCATTGTTTCTTACATGTATGAATAAACTCCTCCCATGAAAAAAATAATATGGTATTTTTCTTCCATAATGGGCAAAATTTCCTGGTGTTCCTTTCATGTTCCCAAATTCTAGATAATTTGAATAAAAGAAAAATGCATAAAATAAAATAAATAAATAAAAGGAAAGAAAACAAACCAAAGTCAAGTCCACAAATTTAAATTGAAATAAATAAGGAGAGTAAAGTAAGTAAAATAGTAAGCTACTTCAATAAGCTTAAGACTAGGAATATTGAGATTTGACCAATCCTGAGAGACTCAGATTTCACTTTTAACTCTATAATTTTTCAGAAAAAATGCAATCTGTTAAATCCTATCAGTAAGAATTTTACAATGAAATTTGTGATAAAATTAAAAAGTTTACAAAGCACCCTTTTTTACATAAGCAGTTCATCAGTTAGATACAATTCTTAGTATTCAGCAATATTATTCTTGCAGTATTTATTTCTAGTATTAACTAAGTATTTTAGCTGTACCATGCATAACAAAAAGATTGATTTTTCCCCAAAATTGATATAGAAATAATCGACAATACTGACTCTATTTAACAGTTGACAAAATTGAAGTCCACTTGGTGGAAATAATGTGCTCTTAGCCACACGTAGCAGAGCTAAGACTGGATGTGGAGTCTCCAGGCTTCCAGCTGAGGATGTATTGTTTCTCTACCATTCATCACCTCATGTGAGCACACTTTCATTTCTAAGTCCACTTAAATTGGATGGAAGTAGGCTCTTCTCTGACTCAGTGGACCTACATAAATTAATTACTTGCAAACAGAAGTATGGAGAACATTTTTCTAAGCTTCTTAGAACATATTTTCTGAAGAATGTGATCTCTACGACAAAAAGGAACATAAATCCCATTTGTCAGACAGCAGCAACTCCCCAATATAGTGGTTCAGACAGGTAGGAAGTAAATCTTTAATTTGAAAACTGATTCAAATATTTCAAATTTGGTTATAGAGAAAGTACCCTTGTATATTGTATTTCCATCAAGATTCAAAAGAGAGCTGGGTAAGGTGGCACAAGACACACCAGTAATTGGAAGGCTGATACAGGAGGATGGTAGGTTCCAGGCCAGCCTCAGCAATTTAATAATACCCTCAGTAACTTAACAGAACATTGTTTCAAAACAAAAAGTAAAGAAAGGACTGGGAATACAGTTCAGAGGTAAATGTCCCTGGGTTAAATCCCTAGTAACACCCCCTCCCTCCAGGAAAAAGATTCAACAGAGGAAAATCAACTATATATTCTATCTACTTTATTTTCTTCCACAGATGTAAACTCAAAATGGGTTATAACTCAAGATGAACTTAGCTTAAAAGGTATAAGGGATACAATTCTTAATATTTGGGATAATAAATTGATAAATCATTTAGAAATATGCAAATATGTAGGGTAAAAAAAGTAAACTCAGAGTCCTAAAGTAGCTAATTTTCAATTTAGTTATTGATACTTTTCTTCTGAATTGAACTGCAGAAAATTTCAGACCGATTCATGGATTCTTCACTTAGGTACGCCTGAAGTTATTTCATTTGTGTGGTTTCTACACTTCAGTGTCCTTTAATAAATATACCTTGCAACCTTGTACTTATTCTAATTAATAGTCCTAAAGGATTTATTGATAGCAACAAGTTATTTTTTATAATTTTCCTACAAAGTAAATATGTTCTCATGATAATTAGACACATTATATTGTGTAAATACGAGAATGAAGTAGTTAAAAATTAACTCTGAAATTTGAGTTATTTAAAGTTCAGTAAATCATTCCATTTACTCCATAGAACATTATTCTATTCAAAATGCAACCAAAGACACAACAATAATAGGAAACCAAAGCATGTTTGTATTTCTTCTATAGGAATTAACAAGAAATGGGACTAGGATCTTCTTCTTCTTCTTCTTCTTCTTCTTCTTCTTCTTCTTCTTCTTCTTCTTCTTCTTCTTCTTCTTCTTCTTCTTCTTCACTTTCAGTATGCAAAAAGTACAAGAACTTTTTTCCTCTGCCTGAAGTTCCTACTCCCAGCTCACCCATTTTAGATTATCAGCTGGCGCATCATTTGAGCAACAGTATTCAAAGTATTGTACTGCTACTGACATTTATAAGCTTGGGTTGATGGGGAAAAGATTTAACTCAATTTCCTCTGAAAATCACCTATCAAGATGCAAAATTCTAAAGCTTTCCCTTGGGGAACTTATGTAAGTTCCACTTTTGACCTGTTTTTTTTCTCCTCAGTTCCTGCCATTAATGTATAGTAGCTAGTGATCATCTGCCATATATTTAGAATGCCTTTGCAACTGGAAATATGTGAACTTAATTTCCTTTGTCGGGTTATTTTCAAAGAGATCTTCCTTTAGTTGCTAGATATACATAGGACTTATGTTAAAAGGCTAAAGTAGGTGGATTAGGGGGCCATAAATTTGGCATGATTTGAGGACTTCTAAAAAGTCCCACCTACTTCAAATGATATCACAGTGCACTCCTGCCAGACATTTAATTCCTAGAGTTCAAAACAGGCTGACTATATAGATAAGACCATAAAATAGTGCTCCTGAGAGAAATAACAGAATGTCTAATGCCAGTTATCCTTTATAGAGACAGGAAAATTTATGTCAAGAGAGGAAATTTCCACAGTAAAAAACAATGATGAAAGAGTATAAAAAAATAGAGGATATAATAGAGAAAATATCACCAAATATCACTAGCAATATAGAGAATAAATGTCTTTAGAGTACTAAAATGTTACCAAATTCACCTACTTCCAAGTGTTGCTTTATACTAACTCCAAAAGTAGGCCATTTCTCCAGAAGTGGACAATTTTCTCATTACTACACATTTTTAGAATGGAAGGTGTCTGTTCTGAGAGAAAAGTCATTCTGAGAAGTTATTCCCTGGTTTAGTCACATGGTAGGGAGATCTTCTTTAGTTCTGCCTTAAATTTTAAGCTGAGAGTGTTCTTAAAAGAGTATAAACTTCTTTAATGAGAGAAGCAAGGTTAGGACTCATTCAGCCAGTGATGTGGAAACAAGCACCCGTGACTTGGATTTTTGCTCTTGTTTTATAATGATTTAGCATCACAAGGAATGGTTTGCAAAACAATTTTCTCTTACAGCATCCCACACAAGCATCCAGAGAAAAGTAAGAGTGCTAAAACAAAATACCATAAATGGGGCAGCTTATGATTCTGGAGGTTAAGAAGTCCAAGATCAAAATGGTGGCAGATTTGGTGTCTTCAGGGAGTCCATTTTCTGACTCACAGACGATACTTTCTGGCTGTGTCTTCATGTGGTGCAAGAGGCAGTCAAGCTCCACTAGGTCATATTTATGAAGACTCTAATGTCATTCATGGAGGATCTGTCCTCAAAATCTAATCACCTCCCAAAGGCTTTACCTCTAGATGTCATAGTGGAGGTGACAATTTGCATTTTGAGGAGATACAAACATTCAGGTCATAATGGACACTAATTTTGATCATGAATTACTGAATGGAGTTGGGTTACTCTATTTCCTTTTAATAATAAATATAAGTAAACTTTAACCAGCCATTTAATAACCTATGCTGTCAATTAGGAAGAATATGTAAAAGCAAGCCAAGTACACTGGTGCTCTCCTGTGATCCCAGAACTTGAGAGGCTCAGACAGGAGGATCACAGGTTTGAGATCAATGTGTGAAATTTAGCAAGACCCTGTTTCTAAATTAAAAAAAAAAAATAGAAAGGGCCTGGAGTATAGCTCAGTGGTAGAACATTCCTTGGTTCAATCCCCAGTACACAACAACAACAGAAAAACTGGATTAATTGGCTTAAACAACATAAAATGAGATACTGTCCACCAAAATTTTATTGCTAGATTCCTACTAATTGGATGACTTTAAAAAAGTCTTTCAACCTTTCTGAGTCTCAAGTACTCTCTGAAGTAAAAGGATAAAGTTGCTGTCAATGATTTCTATAATAGGGTTACATAAATCATTCAAGGCAGAACTCTGGAGAACAAAGGGGAGCAATGTTAATAATTATACCTAAAACATAAGCATACAAAACTATAACTGTCTAACCAGGAAATTTATGATGTCTGATCAATCACTCTACCTAAAATAGAAACCTCTTGGAAGTTCTTACCAATCCCGTATTCTGGGAACCTCCCATCTCCTCCTCATTACAGTGAGGTACTTCCAGCAGCCATTCTAAAGAAGGTTACTCCTCTTTCTTGACCATAATTGGGGGCTTGAGTGGAAGACAGAAACATTGTGGGCTTTTCATAGTTATTCACCCTAAATGTAAATGTAAAACTTACTTTTTTTTTTGTTTTAGCTGGCCGTTAACATTTTAAAGAAGGAGCCTCAACACTTTGAGTTTTCAGAAACCAAAAATGTCATTCTGCAGAGCAGGAATAGAGGAAGAAGAGCATTCCTGTGTCTGTTATGTGTACTCAGCCCTAGGGCTATCAAAAAGTAGGCACTTAGTAGAACTCTTTGAAAGAAATCCTTTATTTTTTTAATTTATTTTTTAATTGGTGCACTGTAATCATAGATCTTTGTAAGGTACAAGCTGGTAGAGGCATACATGCACACATTACTCATTTAACATTTCCCCAATTCCTGTCCCATTCCCTCCCCCCTCCCTCCTTCTCATGTTCAGCTTAATGATTGACTTTGATATGTTTGTGGATGTACATCATGTGCATTAGGGAGTTCCCTCCCCCATCCACTTCAGTTAGGGCACCTTCTTGGCCCATCTAAGGTTTCTCTTTTTTGCCTAGGGTCTCTCCTTTGACCCACTTTCTCTCTAACTTCCACATATTAGGAAGAGCATTTGATTTTTTTTACTTTTTTCACTGAATAATCTCACTTTACATGTTTTCCAGTTCTATCCATTTCCCTGCAAATGACATGATTTTGTTCTTTATGACTGAGTAAAATTCCATTGTGTACATATCCCATAGTTTTGTAATCCATTCATCTGTTGGTGGATATCTTGGCTGCTTCCATAGTTTGGCTATTGTGAATTGGGCAGCTATAAACATAGATACACATGCATTAGTCTGGTAGTTTGGTTTCCATTCTTTTGGGTAGATACTCAGAAGTGGTATTGCTGGATCATATGATAGGTTTATTCCCATTCATCTGAGGATCCCCCATACTGTTTTACAAAGTGGTTACCCTGATCTGCAGCCCCACAAACAATATATTAGGGTTCCTTCTTCTTCACACCCTCACCAGCATTTGTTGTTGTTTGTGATTTTAATGATTGCCACTCTAATTGAGGTTAGGTGAAATATCAGGATAGTTTTGGTTTGCATCTCTCTGATTGCTAATGATGTTGAACATTTCCTCATACATTTATTGGCTATTTGTATTTCTTCTTTTGTGAAGTGTCTATTTAGTTCACTTGCCCATTTTTTGATTGGGTTGTTTGTTTTCTTAGAAGTGTGTTTCTTGAGTTCCCTGTATATTCTAGCTATTAGTCCTCTATTGGAGGAGTAGCTGGCAAAAAAATTTCTGCCATTCTGTGGACTCTCTGTTGAGGTTCTTGATAGTTTCCTTTGCTGCACAGAAGCTGTTTATTTTAATGCAGTCTCACATATTGATCTTCCTTTGAATTTCTTGTCCTTATTTGCAGATGACATGATACTATATCTAGGAGACCCAGCAAACTCAACCAAAAGTCTTATAGAACTCATCAACAAATTCAGCAAAGTGTCTGGATACAAAATTAATATTTAAAATTGGAAAGAATCTCTAGATGATAATTAAATAACACTTGACATCCCTCAAGCCCTATTTTACTGATTACAGATTATCTAAAAAATATAACCTAGTTCTAATAAGGATTCAAACTAGCTGATGCAATTAATGTATTTATTAATGTATCTATTAAGTAAAAGCAAAATAAACAGAATTTTACTAAGTTGCTGAGACTTGTGAACATGGGATCCTCCTATCTCAGCTTCCTTAAATACTGGGATTACAGGGATGTGCAAATGTGCCCAGCTACAAATCTTTGATAGATATAAAATAAGTCCATTCTTTATAGATGTATTTTGTAAATTTCATGCATCTCCTTTTTTCACGGTAACTAAAATAGTGATTGCATTCAATTATCTGTCTGTGTTCCACATTTGGTTATTACAAAAATCCATCCAAAAAAAGCATTTTATCCAACAGAAACATGCTTAAGAGGAGTAGGTGTTAGTCCCCAAACACCTTTGCAAGAGCTTTTATCTTGCAAAGTTCTGTTTTCCAAAATTGCTTCTTCAATAAACAAATAGCAAGGTCTTTTTATTTCAGGAGACAAGTTGGATCCTGGAGACTTTGAAAACCAGGAAAAGGGAACTCTTTATCACTTTATCATCAGACTCTATGCAAAGGAGAAGTTATTTAATGAAAGCAGTATATAAGAAAAAAAAAGTGCTTAGCTGGTGATGATTTGGAAGACATTTTTGCATGGACAGAACCAGAAATAAGACTAACGTAGAATAGTGTCTTAGAGTGATGAGGTTAAAATTGAGGACAATAATTGTCAGAGATGCAAAGACCTCTATAAAGAAGATATCTATATGAATGACTTAAAAATATAGTATTCATGAGGGAAATCAATTTATTCTAAAAATTACTATAATTTTTGAGTCTACATTTAGAATATGTCAGTAAATTTATGACATTAATGAGAATAGGCATCATCATTCAATGAACATGTTCCTCTTTAAATAGCTCCAAAATACAGAGAGAAAATACAGAAAAGCTCTTGGCGAACCAGACTACAGAGATAATCAATCCCCCCACCCTCTGTGTATAGAGATTCTCAGAGAGTAGGCCTACAATCACAAAAATAAATTGGCTTCTATATTTCTCTCATGTTTAAAAATGCTGGTATCCATATATCTTTGATATAATTTTCAAACAAAGCCTGACCTAAAGCTGAAAATACTAGAAGGTGAGGAAATTTATTTAAGAGATTTATTAAAATTAAATGTGTAGTATACAATTTGAAATTTATAAATCTATCTGTGCTTGAGATATAAGGACTCCAACACTGCTTAAGCATACATATTTTCTGTGGAACTATGGTTATAATGGAAAATAAGAATGAATAAAAATGTAATTTTGCATATTTAAAAATCATTGATAGTAATAAAGGTGAAAACTTGAAAGTATATGGCATTGAAAAATGCATTTAACATTAATTGTATATTCATCAACTTTTTCCCTATGCCTTTCTGAAACACATTTTAATTGAGATGTGTCAAAACTTGAAATTATTGCTTAATACTACAGAGCATCATTGTTTTTAACCAGGACTATAATTTCAGTCATCTGAGAGGCAGATGGGGAATGTCAATAGTCAGAGAAGGCTGGAAACAAAGACGAAGGGACTTCCTGGAATAAGAAAATCATAGCACCAAAGATGAGATCAATCTGTGACAAATATACATATGTTCCCTGAAAATTCTGGGGTTTTTTTGATGTGTGTTGGGGCCTTTTCCATAGATTCAGGCCAATCCTATATTTGATCTCCTTCACGTGTTCAGAGTCATAGTCATTATTGTTGAAAATTGCTATTTGGCCCAGGATGTAAATCTCCACTTTATAAGGCTTTTCCTCTGTTTATCTGCCAGACCTTTGGGTAGCCTTTGGTGAAGTCTGCCAGTTGTCAGGTAATCTGTGAATGTCAGCACTATCCATGGAGGAAGCATTTGTTTTAAAATTCCCTGCCTTAAGGAATCTTAACGAAGTCATGCCAAGATGAGTAGAAACAGATGTATAGAAACAGATAAGTAGATAAATAGGTAGAATAGATATAGTGGGTAGATAATGGATAGACAAAAAGGTGATGATGATATATAGTGAATAGATAATGGATAGGTAGATATATGCGTGATAAATGGGTAGGGAAATGGATGGATGAGTTGAGAGGCATAAAATTCAGCATCCAATAATATGAGGATAACATCTGATAAATATTAATTTATATAGCATCTTATAAATTATGAGGTTAATAGAAGGAAATTATTTGTTAGCTGTGTTATACAGAGTACATCACTAAGACAGGTAATTTGATTTTCTTACTACTCTTTCTCTTTTCTTTGTTGATTGTAGATCTGTAATTCCTACCTGTCACTTGACCATTAGCATCCCAAGCACATGATAAAAGCCAACAGTATGATCCACATCAAAACACAAAAAAATCAGCCGGGCGTGGTGGCGCACGCTTGTAATCCCAGCATTCGGGAGGCTGAGACTGGAGGATCCGGGTTCGTGGCCAACCTCAGCTACCTAGTGAGGCACTCCGCAACTTAGTGAGACTCGGTTTCAAAATAAAGAATAAAAAAATAGGGCTGGGGGTGTAGCTCGGAGGTAGAATGCCCCTGAGTTCAATCCCTAGTACCGCAAAAAAAAAAAAAAAAAAAAAAAAAAAAAAAAAAAAAAAAAAAAAAAAAACACAAAAAAATCAATATACTTTAATGACACTTCTAAAAAAAATGAGTAGCTAAGTATAGACTTAAATACACATTTTTCCAATATTCATAAAGTCATAGAAGGTAATTCATAGAACCTCTTGTTCTATTGCTACATTGTCTAGCTGAAGACAGAACTATGGTGCTTGTGTTTTGTGTACATGATCAGACTTGAATGGGAAGATAAAGCTCACCAGACATCAGATATTATGTCATTGGGGGGGGCAACAGATTTCATTTGTGGATATTTTAAATTCATCTCTACTCTGTGGAGATTAGCTTCAGTGAATGAAAGATTTCTGTTTCTTCTCTTTTATTGCATTAAAAGAATTAGGCTCAATAGAAATTTTGAATGAGGAGGAGAAATAGAACAAATACTTTTTTAATACAGGTTACTTCCTGGCAAAGTGCTAGGTGTTTTTGTATTTAAATTATCTTATGCTTCTTATTCTTTGTCACCTAAATCACTTAAAGATTATCCATTGACTCATGTGAAATATTTCAAATGATAACATTCTTTCTAGTTTGGGGTGGGGTGTCATATAGCAGAGACCACCCAAGACTATAGTTAGCAGAATCAGCCAGGAAGCTAATTGATGAAATTGAATGGACAGGACAAGACCTACCTAGGATTAGATTAGGAATCCAGTTTTCACTTTTGATCGCACTGTGTATAATAGCTAACGGTTCATAGTATTTACTGCATTGAGCATTAGTAATAGTCCTTGAAGTTTTTAGTGAATATGGAAAAGTTGTTTTTAGTGAGTATGAAAAGTTGTTTTTAACTATTTTTTGCCTCTTGAAAAGGATCTTTTAATTATAAATTTTAACTTCAAAGCTATAAATTGAATTTTTAGATGAGAAATTTGCCAAAGGGGGTTTCATCCTTATAGAGTCTCAGTATGTTAATATTCTAATGAAATTTTCTGAGGAGTCAAATTCAAAATTATAAAAGACTTAATAAAATGTTGATTCAAGTAATCATTTACTTAAAAATCAGTTTTCTGGAATGCTTTCAGCAATTTTTTTATTAACATCACATAATATAGTGTGGTACTTTTGATTAAATTATCAGAGGCAACAGTATATTCATACAGTTTCTTTCTTCTATGTTTTTGAAAATATTGGCTTGCCCATACTCTCATTCAAGATGACAGAGGATCAAGATTTTAGAAATATGAAATATTCATCTAAGAATGCTAGAGGTGGTAAATTGGATTAAATAGTTCAAGATGCTAGAGCAATTTGTGGAAGTGAATTAAGAGAGGTGTTTCTAGTAATGAATTATTTCTGAAGGATGTTGTTCTCAAAGAAAAATGTTTACCTTTGATTGAGAATTCTCTGGGGAGAAAGAAGATAGGTAGTTATTTGAAAGTATTAGATTGAAGACGAAGTTAATAGAAAATAATTTAAAAACTACTAAATATCACATTTCCATAAGTTTTTGATAGATGTATGCAGTAATTTATATATTGACCACTTACTTATGAATATTTCTTTCTGGGTCATGAGGTTTCTATTCAGTGTTCTAAGAATGGAACATATTGGGTTTCTATACAGGGGTGTCTGCACAGTTCAGCATTCTTCTGAAATGCCCCATGGTGAAAACCTAACTACTCTTGGTTGAAACTTTTATACCACCATCAAGAAGTAAGTTACAATATGCCTTATCAAAAGCAGTGGTCATAAACCTTTTTAAGAGTGAGACATTTTTATTCAAACAGAAGTGCATGAAGAAAATAAATGTGAAAAGCAGGATAAAATTAAGATGCCTTCCTCATATGAACCTCTTTCTTTGATTCCTCCTCATTCACATGTAGGGAATCCTAAAAGAACCTTTGGAAACAAAGTTATAAAACACTGCTCTACAGGACTGTTGGCAAGTTAGCTAGAATTTTTGTAATTACTAAAGATTGTTAATTTTCCTTTTAGAAAAGAATCCACCAAACTGGGCATACATAATACCAGTACTTGGGAGGCTGAGACAGGAGGATCCCAGGTTCAAGGTCAGCCTAAGCAACTTAATGAAACACTCAGCAACTCAAAAAGATACTGTGTCAAAATTAAAAATAAAATATGGCTGGGGTTATAGCTCAGAGGCAGAATAACCCTGAGTTCAATCCCCAGCACCAAAAAAAAAAAAAGGAAAAAAAAGTAAAAGTATCTACTGGCATAACCCTTTTCTCTCCATTTTCACATTGCACTTGTTTACAATAGCATAATGTTAAGTGAAGCAAATGATACCCTAGGAAAATGATTTTTGTCATCTATATTTTCAATATTATTAAAGTTTCTCTTAGAAACACATAATAATTCATGCTCCACAAGAATATTTCAAAGTTTACATAGTATCATATTTATATTCTTGGAATTATAGTAACATAGTCTGAGAATCCAAACCTATCATTTTGCTACCCTCCTTCCTAGAACATATTGCTAAGAATTGCACCACTTTATATAACAGTTTCTATGGAATATATGAAAGACCATGACTGTTTTTGGAGCAAGTAAATATAGCAGTGTCTGGAAGCACTGAAGCAATCACCATCTTGGGTACGAGAAACAAATAGCAGCTTTCTTGCCTACTTCGGTCTGGAGCCAAACACGCATTTTGAAAAAGTTCTAGAAACACCATTTGGGCTTCTCCAACACTGCAGTGGCAGTATGTCAGCAGTTACTATATTACCCTCCTTTCCTGTTTCCTGTGGTCTCGTGAGAGCTCTGAGCCATGCCCTCCAGTCATAGTTCACCATCCACTAAGCTTCTGTAAAAGCTGCACAGACAGTTTTTATGCTCATAGAAAACGGAAATAAACTTTAGTATCCGTCTTAAATATAGCCTGGATAGTTGAAGAATTCATGGTATATCCATGTGATATAATACCATTTATATATTAAATTTATCAACAGGAAAATATGATATATAGAAGTGTCAATTGGAAATCATACTATTTTCTTCAAAATTATTATCTACCCATCATCTATCTATCTATCTATCTATCTATCTATCTATCTATCTATCTATCTATCATCTATCATCATCTATCTATATCTACATTATCATCTGTCTAATCTACTTTAGTCCGAAATAATGAAAGGTAATACTCCAATGGATAGAATAATTTTTATCTTTTTTCTTTCTTCTTTGTGTCTTTGCTTCTTTCCTTTCTCTTTCCTTCTTACTTTCCTCATTCCTTCCTTACTCTCTGTCTCAAGACCTCCTTCTCTCCCCTGCCTCTCTTTTTTGTGCTGGGTTTTGATCCCAGGAGCATTCTCCAAGCTACACCCCAGCTCATTTCTATTTTTTTTTTTTTTTTTTAATAAAGGTGTCTCTAAGTTCCTGCAGGTCTTGCTAGACTGTGTCTGTCTCCCAAGTACTGGAATTACAGGCATGCACTACCATGCTTGGTTCTCTCTTTCTAATTACCTATATTATACATTTTCTGCAATGAATTGATGTCCTTTATATAGTCAAATAGTATTCTTTTTTCTTTTTGGGGGGGTACTGGGGATTGAACTCAGGGGCATTCTACCTCCGAGCTATACCCTCAGCCCTATTTTTTATTCTTTATTTTTTTGAAACAGGGTCTCACTAAGTTGTGGAGTGCCTCACTAAGTAGCTGAGGCTGGCCACGAACTCGGATTCTCTGGTCTCAGCCTCCCAAATGCTGGGATTACAAGCATGCGCCACCATGCCCGGCTCTCTTAATAGAACAAATACTTTAAAATTATTCATAGGACAACATTAGTGAAATCTGTGTTGCATCAGGTTGCTCTTAAATATTTATTGAAAGTTTGCTAGTCTTGCTGCCTTTTACATTTCTTCATTTATGAAAGAGATGGTGCTTCCGAGATTAATCAGTATTAACGGCTGTATGACAGGTTATTTACTTGCCTGACACTTTTACTAATTCTTAGGCTTGATAATAGCTTTTCTCCCTTATGACACAGAACAATTTTTAAATGATTGACATTAAATGTTATTACAGTGTTAGTGGACTCAGAATTAATTTTAATCAAACAGTGAAGTGAGGACTTTAATTATGAATCAAGAGCATTGCTTAAGGTTGGACCATATTTTTTGTAATTCAACAAACTAGTAGTTTAAATTTCATTGTATAATCATTATTGTATTGTTACATAGTCCGTGGATCAAGAGATAAAATAAATACATTTTATTTCAAAAAGTGGTTCGTAGTTCTAAGTATAAATGTTTAAGGACATCAAGTAATTCCAAATATAACATAGATAGAAAATTTCAGAACTTTTCATACTTCAATTCCTGTCCTCCTCATGTATTAAACCATTTACATAGCTCTCATACTTTGTTATTCATACACATTTTTCTTAGAAATTAGTTTAAGAAATGATACTCTAATCATTATTTTATTTATATTTAACAAAAAGCACATAATACTTTGTTTTTTTTCTTTATATGGAACTCTGCATTTTCTCTATTTTCCATATAAGATAACTATACTATAATGAATGGAATTAATGGTATTCTAGAATAACTCAACTTCATATTGCATAACTAATAAGTAATGCCACTTACAAAAACAAAGGTATTACAGAAAAACCTGGTGTATCTTAGAGTCCTAAACATACTTAAAGGTAATACTAGAAGCTTTCATTTATTTTTACTACACACTTAATTTTTTTATGAAGTTTTTCATTTTCTACATTTAGCTTATAGCACTTTGAGTTAAATTTATATATTTTTAGTATTAAAAGGAAGAACAAATGGTAAATGTCAGTATTTAAATGGTAAATGTTGTATTTAAAAGTAATTTATTTGAAATCATGTGAATGATGGGTTTCAATATTAAGATATCAATATTCGATATTAATCTTTAGATATTTAATAAATCAGCAGGTACTCATAGGCAAAATATAAAATACTTTCAAATTTAGCAGAAGCAAGTTTGCACAAGCAAACTTAAACACTGTTTACTTTGGATAATCATATTTAACCAGGAAAATCCCAACCAAAATGCTATTTCCTTTGATGTGCACAAAAAAGGATTTTTGTTATAATATTTTCTCCTAAAATGAGTTCATAATAAGCTTAAGCTAAGTCTATTTTCTGCAGCTATGTTGTTATAGGCCTAAAAGTTTGGTTTATTTTTATGTCATCTCAACTGAACTAAAGTAGATTAAACATTTGGATCATTTGATTTGAGTTCAGTTCTGTACAAACAAGACAAATCACTTTTAATAAATTTAACAAGGAAGAAACTCTAAGCCCTGAAAGTGAATTAAAAGTTAAGTTGAAATTCAGATGTATCAAAAATCTAGCATTTCAAAGTTCAGGTACATTGGCCTTTTCTTACCTTGTGTTAGTCTGCTTCCTGTCCCGATGACAAAATACCCAAGAAGAATAACTTAAAAGGAGGAAAGGTTTACGTTGGCTCATCATCTCAGAGATTTCATTTCATGGTCACTCTGTGGCTTTTGGCATGTGGTGGCACAGCACAACATGGTGATAGCATGTGACAGAGAAGGCCCATTTACTTCATGGTGGCTGGGAAGCAGAACTAGAGACAGGAAAGGGCCCTGTTTAGAATGGCAATACTCACAGAAGTAATCCAGAATGTTTTCCTTCTTCTTCTACTTCTGAAAAAATATCTTTGACTCAAAATATGTTCCCAGTTGGTAATAGACAGTTCTCTCTTCTCATTGAGAAATATTATAGAGCTTAACAATTAAATATTTCAGATATTTCTAATAAGCTTATGTGTAATGGCATACTCAAATAATAGAAAAAAAATCAAATTTTGCCTGAATTATCATACTATCCTGAATAAAATGCACAGAAATTAAGATATACGAAATACAAACTAAAAAAAATTATAATTTTCCCAACTTGCTTTCATGGCACTTTGAATCACTTTTAAATGATCTGTTATATTTAACTCTGTATTGCAATTACAAATATTTCTGACCCCCCTCCATTGTCTTAGAGCTGAATTTCATCATATCATTTACAGATGATCTTCTAGCACCTTGCACACTTGCCAAGGGGGAGATTTCAGTACATGATAGTTAAAGCAATTAATGACATGTTCATTCAAGAGCATTTAAGAAATGACTTTGGAGAGGTACAACTTCAGTGAAGTAGTCACTGAATTTTAATAGAATGTGTTAGTTGTTTGCAATTAGAGAGTAAGAACATAAAAACAGAAGGCAATGGCAAAAGAGAGAGAGAGCAAGAAAGTGAGAAAGACTAAGAATGAGAAAAGGAGAAACTAAAAGTAGATTCCTGACCCCAGAGAGAATAAGTGCAGGCTTTTCTTTCTCTTTTCTTATCAATTTTTAGAATGCCCAAGGCAAATAATAACAGTGCTATTCATAAAACTATAAAAACCACATCAGATTTATTTTTTATTGCTTTATACCTAATGATTTGCTGAATATGATATAACAGTTATTGAGAAATATTGTGCTTTTTCTAGCTGGACTTGAACAATGGGTCAGAGTTGTGTATATTTATTTCATATTCAAACAAAACCAAATGGTGCTTCATGATATTTTTAAGCCTTACTCTGAGAACCATCTGTAGCCTCCTGAACGACAGGCTTCAGTTTTGTCATCTCTAAAGACTTCTGAGCTTTAAATTTTACTCTATGAGACTAAGAGCTGACAAGTCTTTTAGGAAATAACTTTCCCTCTTTTGAGAATAAGTGTCAAACACTTCTTCTATGGTTGCTAATTTGGCACATCACTGATCTTACTAGCTAATTAAATTACATTTTTAAGCATATCCTCCATTGTACTGGGTAATCATTAGAAATGAGTCTTAGAAGGTACACACAACCTAATACCAATAAAATTAAAAATATAAAAATACAGAGACATAGACCTATTTTTCAAATTAGAGCATTTAAATGAATTGAGTCAAAGTATTAGAAACATTGAAATATATTCATATATACATCTAAGTATATATGACTATATATATTCATATAACATATATTGAAAAAACTGAATTATACATAAACCTTAAAGATTAAGGCAAATGAATACTCCAGGGAATTGGTAATTTCCAGGAACACTTTAATGAGAGAACAAGCTTTGTCAAAAAGTTATCTACACCAAAAGATTTCTTTAAATCCATAAAATAAAAGTGATTTCATGAATTGGAACACTGAGAGAAATCAGAGGGGATAAGAGAATGCTAAACTATTCTAGGTAAGAAATTATCAGGAAGTTGGGGCATAGGCCTTGCAATAGTTATATTTTTATATATAAGTTTTTTTCCATAAAAAACAAACTATTTTGCTATTCTTGCAACTTTTCTATGTATTTCAGGGGTTTCCAAATGAAAGTTAAACAGAAGCTAATAATAAAAGTACTTTTTTTCCTTGAGTTTTGTGTGTATGTATGCAGTGCTAGGGATCAAACCCAGGGCCTTACACATGCTCTTCAAGTATTTTACACTGACCTAGCAGTTTTATATTTTTTAATTTAGGATCCAATAAACCAATATTTTCTTTCTTTTTTTCTGGCTTAAGAAGCAAATTTATTCTCTCATGCTCTGGAGGATAAAATAGAGATCAGGAAAGCAGGGCTGGTTTCTCCTGCGACCTCTTTCCCTTTTTCCTTGACTTATAGCTGGTCCATCTTCTACCTATGGCTTTTAAAAAAAATTTTTGGTGCAATATAATTGTACATGCCAGGCAGATTTTTAGCGATACATTCATATATGCATGTAATATTATTTGGTCTGTTAAATTTTTGAAAGAAAGATATCTAAGGTCCCCATGGTTGAACTTACAAGAATTTCATTCTAAGATCTTTATTTTCTACCTTTGTAATGTCTTTTGCCATTCGGGAAGTAAATTGCTACTCACTGAAATTCCCAGGTTTTGTTTTAGTACACTGTTAATAACTATAGTTATAGAACTATAACTAGTTATTATAGTTTAATAACTGTTAATATACTTTAATAGTTTTCTTTTTAACTGGTGCATTATAATCATGCAGCTTAATGAAGTACAAGTTGGTAGAGGCATACAACACTCATTTAACCCTTCCCCAATTCCCACCCCATTTCCTCCCCCCTCCTTCCTTCTTCTGTTTGGGTTAGTGATTGACTTTAATATGTTTGTGAATGTACATCATGTGCATTAGGGTGTTTCCCTCTCCCCCACCTCCCATCACCTTTAGTTAGGTCACCTTCTTTGCTCATCTAAGGTTCTTACTTCTTCCTTTAGAGTCCTTCCTATGACCCACTTTCTCCCTAGCTTCCCCATATAGGGAGAGCATCCTTTTTTTTTTTTTTTTTTACTTTTTGTGACTAACTAATCTCACATTTAGTTTTGTCATCCATGTAGAAGTTATTTTGAAAGATTTGAGCCAAAGTTGTATTTTTAATTTTTAAAATAATTGCCTAAACAGTTCTCTAAAGACACTTAAAATTATTCTGTAAAAAACTGATTTATGGAGTTATCTTACCTATATCTTGATTGCATACTTACATGTGTTAATTTTTGGCAAATATTTCAGGTAATTTTTTCCCTCTACTACCTTTCTTTTCTTGTGTCAGTGATTATCTCTACTAATAGCAAGTTTGTAAAAAAGATTTATTATCTCTTTGGTGAGTCTATTCTTTATCTTTTATTGGCAACACTTCTAAGATTTTCTTCTTAGCTATATTTAAGCCAATTTAATGGTTATTTTTCATCATAGGATACAAAAGACCATGCAGTAACAATATCAGAAATAAGTCAGAATTATAGGTAATTGTGATTATGTAATTGTGGAACATCCTATAATGATTAGAGAGAACTGAAATGCTAGCTATACTTAGAAATGAAAATTTGTATGGTGGATTGACTTTGATCCATGTACTAGTATGATGTTCTGTTTTAGCATTTACAGCAACTTAATAATTTAGTCAGTGCATTTGATTAAACAATATAATAGGTTACTGTGTCTTGTTTATAGTTGAAGAATTACATTGTGCTTCTAAATTTTTTATTATTTGTTACTTATATCCTTTTCTAGCCATAGTTTCAGATAAGAACTTTTAAGTTTTCTTTCAAAGGTAGAATAAACACTTTCTATAAGTTCTACCACTACATTCTTAACATTAGAAATATTCACATTTGGAAAGTAAATATTCACCATAAACATCCCTTAATGCTTACGTAACTGTTTTTCATGTAACCTTAGCAGTTATAGAAGGCTATGCTTTAGAAACTTGTAGTTAAATGCATTAAATTTATAGTTAAGGGTGCAGTATAATCATAAAAATAAAAAATGGTTTTGCACTATCCTTAATGACTCCTGAAGATGGGATTTAAATTTCAAGAGGAGATCTATATATCTTAATGCAATAGGGAGATAGGGGACACATGAGAATAGTATAAGAAAACAACGTGGGTATGTTCTAATGGGAGTAACAGTTTAAGAAAATACACATTTGAAACTTCATCAGTTACTATGAATGATCTTAAAATTGTATAAGCATAGGTTGAATTTGGGGCATAATTTTAAGTTACTCCTTAACTCTTTTTTTTTTCCATTTGATATTTGAGATTGAACCCAGAGGCACTCTACCTCTGAGCTTTATCCCAGCCCCTGTTATTTTTTGTTTTGATACAAAGTCTCTCTAGGTTGCTGAGAGTCAAAATTGCTGAGGCTGGCCTCAAACCTGCGATCCTCATGTTTTAGCCTCCCAAATACTGGCATTATAGCCTGTGCTACCAGAACTGGCTTTACTTCTTAGTTTTCTTGCTTCTGATGCTTAGAGAGGACAGTGCTCATTATTAAAAGTAAAATAAATTAATATTCAGACATAATCCCAATCTGTTTTGGACATTACAGTAAAATAACCTGTTTTATATTTTGAGAATGACATTATATTACTTTGGCAAAAATGAACAATCAAAAAGCCTGGAGTGTTGGCACACACCTGTAATCCTAGTACTTAGGAGACTGAGACAGAAGAAGCAAGAGTTCAAGAACAACCTTAGCAATTTAGTGAGACTCAATTTCTAAATTAGAAATTAAAAAAAATAGGTCTGGGGGTATACCTTAGAGATAGAATGCCCCTGGGTTCAATCCCCAGTACTAAAAAAAAAAAAAAGAAAAAAAAATCGATCAATCAAAAAAACAATTGAGGGATTATTAACTGGTAGAAAACTACACTTTACAGTAATTGAGCAAAATAGGATGCAAAATCAAATATGGGAAAAATAGACTAAATCATTTCTATAATTGATAAGTCAACCAACAACATTGTTTTATATAAATTATATTTTACTTTTCACATTTTCTTTTGAGACCTAGCATAAGGAAAACATATTGAAAAGCTTATTTTGAGTGGACTATGATACCTACCATTTCATCTAAATTGTTAAACTAGATTCTGCTGTGGTCCAAACTATTCATTTTCTCCAAAGATACCTATTTTTAGTGAGAGGTAGGGAATAATTTTCTAGTACTTTGGGGGCATTCACACAGTCTTTTGTGTGAGAGCGACATATCCTTGGGGAGATTCGCCACTGTTCTCCCTCTACTGTAGCCCCACAGTGACTTCACCTCTCTCCTGGGCCTCGATTTTGCTCTGCATTTTGGTCACTGATTTCATTTGACTAATTTTCATTTTATATTGTACTCAAACCATTTGAGTTTCTGTTTCTGGGAACTATCAGAAAATCTGAATATTGGAGCTACTCTTGAACAATGATGGAAAAATTCTGGAATCATGATTTCAAAAGTTTCTTATTGGATGTAACTACAAAATATGAATTAGTCTAGGAAAAAAAAAAGGCACTAAAGAACAAACAAACAAACAAAAATCCATTGAGCCAGGCGTGGTGGTGCATGCTTGTAATCCCAGCCTTTGGGAGGCTGAGACTGGAGGATCCGGGTTTGCAGCCAGTGAGGCATTCCACAATTTAGTGAGACCCTGTTTCAAAATAAAGAATAAAAAATAGGGCTGGGGGTATAGCTCAGAGGTAGAATGCCCCTGAGTTCAATCCCCAGTATCGCAAAAAAAAAAAAAAAAAAAAAAAAAAAAAAAAAAAAAAAAAAAAAAAAAAAATTCATTAACACAAAGTTCTCTTAGAAGGAAGAATAATTTTTTTTTTCCTTAGAAAAAGAGAGATTATTAAAGTTGAAGCTGAAAAAAGTAGAGAACCTGTTAGTCACTATCATTCTTTGTTTTAAAGTTTGTAGCTAATTAGAACGGTGAGTGTGAATTAATGACCAGGAAAAAGGTTCACAAAGTGCTTCAAAGCTGATAGCTGATGTTGGCTAATACTGTGCTGATGTTGGCTTTTCCTTCCCTATGAAGGACAGCACTTAGAAGCAATTAAGTCCAAGGAGCAATGGTTTTCCATTTTTTTTCTTTGTGAATACACAAAATTGTAAACACATACACATTTTGCATCCTATTATAAATATAATAGCTTAGTGATTTGAAAATTCCTTTATTGAAGATTTTGACAAGATTGCATCTTTTATTTATTTTTTATTGGTGCATTGTAGTCATATATCTTAATGAGGTACAAGCTGGTAGAGGCATACATGCACACAGCTCTCATTTAACTCTTTCCCAATTCCTGCCCCGTTTCCTCCCCCTCCCTCCTTCTCATGTTCAGCTTAGTGATTGACTTCAATATGCTTGTTAAAGTACATCATGTGCATTAGGGTGTTTTCTTCTCCCCCATCATCTTCAGTTAATTCTCCTTCTTTGCTCATCTAAGGTTTCTCCTTCTTCGACTAGAGTCCCTCCTATGACCCACTTTCTCCCTAGCTTCCACATATTACGGAGAACATCGGATTTTTTACTCTTTGTGACTGACTAATCTCAAATGGAGGGAACTGGAAAATATTATGTTAAAATTAAATCTTTTAGTTTCCATTGCTCATATTTAGTTGATGAAAAGTATAACAGATAGTACTACAAAGGTCCTTAAATCTACAGTTATTACAGACCATGGCAAAGGATTAGTAAATCTAAAAGCATTATTAAATGAAAGTGTTTTCTTTTAATTCAATGTTTGTAATTTAAGTCCACTAAAATACTCAAATCTATTTGTAAACTATCTCTCTTCTCTTTTTTTAGTGTGCGTGGTACTGGTGTTGAACCCAGGGTTGCTCTACCTCTAAGCTATATCTCCAGTCCTATTTTTGTTTTACTTTGAAACAAGGTCCTGATAAATTGTCCAAGCGAGCCTCAAACCTGAGACCCTGCTGTTTCAGCCACCCATGTACTGGGATTAGAAGTGTGCATTACCGACCCTGGCTAAACTATCTCTTTTCTCAAAGTAGCAGGGCAAAGAGATATTTATGAATAAGAAAATTTTATACCAATTTGGTTTGTACAAACACACACACACACACACACACACACACACACACACACACACACACATATATATATATATATATATATATATATATACCATTCTTAAAAACATATCAGTAACTTTGTTCCTCTGGTTTTTGTTTGTTTGTTTGTTTTTTAACATTACAAGCATAGGTCTTTGCTTATCCTGGCTTCTGGATACACTTTTGATTCTGTTGGCTTTCATTGGGCAAGAACACCAGACTGACAGTGGCTATGGCAGGAAGTGAAAACAGGTACTTTTGGCATTTATGGATTCTGCCTACAGAAGGTCACTCTCTATTATTCTAAGCCTGTATTCCCAGGTTATCAGTGCTTATGAAGCTGTAATTCTAGTCATTTTTCCAGATCTTTCTGTATAGACATTCCCTAGGCCACCACAGTTCCAATATGTGGATGTTCTTAGGTACTTAAGGGTATTTAAATCTTATAAAGGTGGTATAACAAAAGCAAGTAAGATAATAATGCTATCTTACCAGTGCTTATCAGATGTCTATTGTTAGTAATACCCAAGGAATACTTGATGAATGAATGAAGGAGTGTTTATTTCTAAGTGTATGTATGGGCTTCCAGTGGTTCCCTGAGCTGCCATGCCATCTTCTGCTCATACTCCTGATTGTTCATGATGACCCTCGTGTGTGTGTGTGTGTGGGGGGGAGATCTTGTTGGCTCTTAGCTGTATGTTTTATCCATTTCCTCTATGCCTTTATTTTGTGTTGTCTTTGTCTGAAGAGAAAGTCCCTCTAGCCTCCACTGTCACCCCAAATGTCTTCATCCCCAATGAGCACATTGTAAAAATGCCATTTTTTTGCATGTTCTTTTAACATAAAAAAATCTTTAAAGCATTTGGGAGGTGATAGTGAAATACTATTTAGAAAATTGAAAGTTCCTTGCCAAAACCATCAATCAAAAATTAAACATTATCACTTCTAATTTCTCCTATTTGAATCATTGTCTTCCCCAAATTAATATGCTTTAAGTTTCTACCAGTTTAATTGCATTGCTCTGTCAGAAGGAGAAAAGGTGAAGTGAAATTGTTGAGGGGACTTTTTCAAAAATTGCAACTTGCTTGTTTTAAGTCAAAGTCTAGGTAAATGTGACCTGCTTTGCTTTTGGAACTGCTAATTGTCTGGCTTCAGGTCCTTGTTACATTGCTACATTCCCTCCCATATTCTCCACCTCTGTGACCTTTTCTAATGCTCACAATTACTTGTGTGATAGTGTCTCCCTTTGTTCCTCCTGTCATCCAAATACACCTCCCACCGTGTTCCTGTTGTCGACCATTCACCCAGCCTGACAAAGACACTAGGAAATACAGTGCTCTGAAATTTCTTTCATTTGAAAGAAGCATTCAGACAGCCAAATCAGTCGTTTGGTAATAAATTTTCAGTATTGCCTTTTTAGAGGATAGTGGTGTTTTGGAAAATGCTGGTGTGTGATAACTGGCAGCCAAAGCCAGAAGAGACAGAAGAAAGAGACAAAGATCTAGAATTTTACAAAATGAAATTTATTAGAGAATTACAGACAAAAAAGTGCATCTCTCAAACAGTAGCAAAGCAGGAGGGATCTCCACACCAGAGAGAGGTGGAAGGGGCTTATGTTCTAGGCTGGAGAAAGGTGAGCCACAGCCAAGTAGAATGTATCTGAGCTTTCTCATAAATTATTAACATGTAAAATATCAGTTAAGAAACAGTCTTGATACTTGAGAGGCTGAGAGAGGAGGATCTCAGGCTTGAGGACAGCCTAAGCAAGACAGTAAGACTTTCAATAATCTAGTAAGACCCTATTTCATAAAAAAAAAAAAAGAAAGAAATTTAAAAAATTATAAGGGCTGAGGTTGTGGCTCCAGGGTAAAATGCTCTTGGATTCACTTCCTAGTACCACACAAAGGAAAAAGAAAGAAAAAAAAGTCTTGCCTAGCACAAAATGCCTTGCTATCTTAATGACTTCATTTATTCTATAGATTTTGGAATGCATGTCAGGGTCACTTGGTAGGCAAGCTGGTGGTTACAACCAGGAAAGCTATAGTTCTGTCAAGCTGGATGCCTATATATGAATGGGTATAGATTTCTTTATTTAAAAACACCACTTAAGCCGGGTGTGGTGGCGCACGCTTGTAATCCCAGCATTTGGGAGGCTGAGACTGGAGGATCCGGGTTCCTGGCCAGCCTCAGCTACCTAGTAAGGCACTCCGCAACTTAGTGAGACCCTGTTTCAAAATAAAGAATGAAAAATAGGGCTGGGGGTGTAGCTCGGAGGTAGAATGCCCCTGAGTTCAATCCCCAGTGCCGCAAAAAAAATAAAATAAAATAAAAAATTAAAAAAAAAATAAATAAATAAAAACACCACTTAAAAAGAGTTCTATATAATAAAAGATGTATGCTTCAATTTTGATGGCATATAAATACCTATTTTAGAAATAACTTATAAATAGCTTTCCTGACTGAATTTCATTTAAAAGGAGTAGGTACTTGTTGGCTTACCATCACAGATTTATGAAGTTAAAAGCATACAGTTGTTTCATATTAATGATTTTACAATAGATATACTCAAATACAAGTATTTCTTCTTCTTAGTATTATTATTACTGCTATTATTATTATTGCTATTATTATTATTGCTATTATTATTATTATTAGGTAGTGGAGATTGAGCCCAGGGGCTTTCTACCTCTAAAATATATCTCCAGCCCCTTTATTCTGAAACAAGGTCTTGTCAAGTTGCTGAGTATGGCCTTGAACTTGCAGTCATCCTGTCTTAACCTGCCAAGTACTGGAATTAAAGGGATGTACCACCACAACAGACTGAACATATCTATTATCTACTGTTTAAACAAGCAATTAAAAATAAACTACATTTTATTCTTAGAGTGAATCATAGGCTAAAGAGATTTGTCTATGATGAATTATTAGAATTTAATCTCATAATTTCAAACACTAGTTTTATTGAACCCTATAAAGTTTATGAAGTAATCATTATGTGTATATATATAAAATATGTATATGTGTATATATATATATATATCAAATGTCCATATAATATCACTTACAAATGTATATGTATAACTCTAACTTTCTATGTATCTTATATTAATTTGTTATAAGCACATCATTTAAACCAGTCAACTTTGGGTGTACATTGTAATCCTTAAGCTTTTCAGAATACTAAGTTTGAGTCTCATGTTGGAGTAATTGAATCTGGACCTCTAAACCTCTAAGTGTAGGATCCAGGTTTCTATATTTTAGAATTCACCAAGATAATTCTAATATAAAGTCAGATTTGAGAACTACTCAACAAATACATGGAGCACGACCCAAAAGCTCTATCTACATAGATTTCGAAAATCAGTGGTTCTTCCCTCACTCAGAGTAGCTGGTGCTGGAATGACGGGGCTGGGGGAGGAGTAGACTTGGGTGTAATTGTGGAGTCAAATAAACATAAGATAGAGGTGTCCAGGGGAATGCTAAGCAATTTGTTTTTCTTGAAAAGGGAACAGTAAATAGTAAGTTTGGAAATCTTTGCTAGAGTATTTAGTTTCTAGATTTCCTTGGCCACAGGGAGGCAATTATTATATGACAAGAAGCTACAAAAGAAAGGAAGAACATTTGAGAATTTGTTGGCCTGAGAATTGGCTCTCGGCATCAGCCCTTCATAAAAAGGATCATAAATACCTTCCTCCCATGAGTGCAGCAAAGGAAGCCAATTAGGAAATCATCCTCTTGTTACTTCTAATGTGTGGATATCTCATGAAAATATCTATGATTTCCTGCTAGGTTTCAATGTGATATAAATTTTATTTGAAGGAGAGATTATATCCACAGTAGACCAAGGAATAAATTTCCTCAAATATGAATCCAGAATCTCTATCACAGGTGGGGAAGAGACTCTCTCAAATAATTATGGAGTTGTCTTAATTAGGAATATTATTGTGGAATGCAATCTCTCATTATTATAGGTATATATAAAGATTTATTATATCACTAAAGATTCTTTACTCAATTCTTCCTTTATACAACTACTTTGTTTCCAAATAAATCTGGAAAGGAATCAATTATATTCCATAGTAATATTTCCTGAGAATGAAGACAGAGACTATAAGAATTATTTTATCTAGGTTTGTGGATTGTGGGAAGAGGTGATTTGAAAGACAAAGCCTCTCATATTTAAACACGTTCTTCTTCTTTAGTTCAGTATGAATGCAATTTTACTCCTCTTATCAGAACATGGATGTGGAAAGATCAAAAGTGACTTTTAACTAGAAAGTTTTCAGAAGTTTGAAATTACTTGTCTCAAGGGCAGGTGAAATGGAGGAACCCCTACTTGGATAAGCCCAGAAATTCTGTTATGCTTTTTAATATTATAAGTTGTATAAAAGATGACTTCTCTATATATTTAATTACTTTGTGCTATTGTTATATTTTTTCTTTTTTTCAACAGTTTTATCCTTATAAAATAATACATTTTAAAAAGAAAGAAATATTTCTTTAATTGAATACTAGTCTGTCAGGTCTGCATGTGATAACTGTTAGCTTTGAGATTGGCATGTCTCTTGATTCTTCTGCACATTAGAAGATAGATGCCTATTGAAATCATTAAGATTTTCATTTTTGACCTTAGCAAAGAAGAATGAACACATCAGTTCAGTCATGGCAGGGCCATAATATCAGGAAGGCTTTCCTATGGGTTAGTTTTATAATTTTAGGTCAGCAGTAACTTGTTTTCTATATAAACTTAATTTGCTTTAATGGAAAGATAGTTCTCACCTTTCAGAACTTTCCTTTTATGAAGTAAGCTAGTAAATAAACTTACATATATATATATATATATATATATATATATATGTAATATATATATATATATATATATATATATATATATATATCAGGTGATTACACAGGCTATAAAGGAAAACAAAAGAAATTGATTTAGCTTGGAGGGTACACATTTACACTATTGATGGTATGTAGACAGTACAGCTCCGGGTCCAGAGGTAATATTCAGTTTAAGACTTAAGATGGTGGTTGGCTTCAGAGAGTCACCTCTTAGAGTTCTATTAGTTTATTAGTTTCTACATCTATCCTTACAATAAGTGACACTTGGCTAAACTTAGCTTCATTAGTACTCTATCCTCTGGGAAAAAAAATATTGAAGACATATAGTTAATGTGACAGTTTAGCTCAAAGTATAGCTTTCCAATCACTTTTGAAAATCTTTATTTAAACTTATTTGTGCCTATGTTACATAATCCCAGGTGCTGCTTTAGTATGTCTTTGATTCACAAATTTTTAGATGTAAAAGTAACTAGACATCATCTATTTTTATGTTATCATTTGAAAGGAGAAAAACTTAGAATCCTACATACATTATCTGATTTGCTAAGATTATATCACTCTCCGTATATTTTGCAGGACTAAACCTCAAATGTTCTAATGCCCAAGAAGGAGGCAAGAGGGGAGAAGACAAATGAAAAAGAGAAACAGAAAGAGAGGAAAAGAAAGGGAATTTGAGAGAGAAAATGTAAATGAGATATTTTTAAAATTGTTTGTGAAATTATATTAGTGTCTACTCAGAAGTTTAATTTTGGTATTATTTTGTTGTTGTTACAAATAGGAACCTATTTAAAGACAAATGCTTTTTATTCTGATATATGAAACAGAGTAAAACTTTGATGTAGAATTTCAATACCATCATGAAAAAAAAAAGAAGTAATATGTTATTAAAGATTATTGGTTTTCTTGAATACCATGAAGGAAAGCAATGCCTAGCTGAAAGCTAGACATTATTATCAAGATGGAATTTATACAAAGCACAGGTAGCTTTCAAATGTGTTTATAATGAACTATTCATATTATTGCATGCAAGTATAATTAAGTAGATGCCTGTGAACATTAAATCAATTTAAAGCACATATAATAGTCTGTAACTCAGAGGAAAATCTCTACACATATAAATTAGCTTTCTCAGAAAAGTTATGACAAATATGTATAGAGAAAAATGATCATGTAAAACTTTACTCTTTATTATAGCATGGTGTTAAAATGATTCTTCCTTCTCTAACTATATAGTTTGTTTACTCTGTACAGTACAATTTCACTGTTTAGCCTCCAAATCAAGAAACATTTTATCACTAAAGAAAAGCTTTTGTTTTTAAACAAATGTACAGCACTTCATACTGATCTATTGTTTGGTATAAATTAGCTGTCAGTTTGTAAGTTTTCTAGAGGAAGTTTAACAAAAGAAAACTAAATGTATTGCCATGCTAGAGAGGTATCACATGGAATTAAAGTCAAGAAGTACAGGTAGATACCTTCAGAAACTGTAATCAAAATTAAGTATCAGAATCCTAGAATGTCAGCTCTATGTTGCTCATGCCTGGAATATCTGTTGCTACTTTGACTCTGGCTTTTAGAGAGTTCCCAAATTCACTAGTCAATGAGACAATCATAGATTCCACCATTTTAAATTTCTGCATCACAAATAGAATATTTGCTTGGCCTATATTGAGTCAGTTGTCCACCAAGCCTATATACTCACTTGTCTTTTGCTAGAGAACTAGGATCCTGTGGTAGCAGTCCAATGTGTCATAACAGAATTTCTAGAACAAAGGTAGATGAATATATGCTAAGAGCATGAAGAAATGATTGAGTAGAGGGAATACCTTACAGCCAGTAACTAGAAGCCAATAGTTGTATGTTTTCCCTCATATGTGGAAGTTAGATAGAAATTGGAAACAAAAGACAACTCAGATAGAGGAGTAGAGATTCCAAAGGTGTGATGGAGGGGTATGGGAGAGGGAGGAGGGGAGATAGAGATGTAAAGAATGCAACAGCTTAAATAATGCTATGTATGTGTATGAAATTACCAATGTCAATCTCAATTCATGTACAGGGAAGTGGATGGAGGGAGCTAGGATCTGGAGGGAAATGTATCAAGTGTTCTGTGCATGTATATTCTTATCACACTATACCTCAGTATAACATAATAACCACAATACACCAATAAAAGTATATAAAAATGTTTTCCCTCTAGGTAGAAGCTAAGGAGAAATTGGGATACAGAAAGGACTCTAGATAAAGGAGGAGAATCCCTAGTGGAGTGATGGAGGGGACTGAGAGAGGGGCATGGAGAGGAGGGAGACTCAATGAAGGAAACACTTCCATGGACATGATGTATATATGCAAATGTATCAATTGCAATTTAAATGGCTGCCTGGGGAAGGTGAGGGAGCCCAGTGGGAGACTGGGTAAAGCTTACCCAGTGCTGTGTGCAGGTATGTCTCTATCACTCTGAACTTCATTATGATGTATCATTATAATGCCCTAATGAAAATAAATAATTTATTAAGTCATTCTTAATGCTTTCAAAATAACATGACAAAATAATGTGACCCATTTAAATGCTATCTACAAGAAACTCACATTAATCTAAAGACACAAAATGAAAGAATGGAAAAGTATATGTTAAGAAACGGTATGAAAAAGAGAACTGGAATAGGCATACTAATACCAGAAAAAGTTGACTTTAAATAAAAAGTTGTTATAAGAGACAAAAATGGACCTTGTATATTGCTAAAAGGATTGATATATCAAGAAGATATAGTAATTATAAACATATATACACCTAAAAGTGGAGGTTAAAATATACATACCTAACAATGGAGATTCAAAAATATATAATGCAAAAAAATAAATGACAGAATCAAAGGGAGAAATGGACACTTTTGCCATGGCATTTACAAGCTTTAACATACCACTTTCAATAACAAAGGGAACAAAGAGATAATTGATAAGGAAATGAAGAAGTTGAACAACACTGTAAGCTAATGAAATGGACATTTTTCCTTACTGGGGTTCTTGTTTAAGAAGTACAAAGAATGACACTCAGAGACAACAGCAAGTTTTGTAAAGAGAACAGAGGAGAGAAAAAGAGGCAGAGTACCTTTGCAGGCAATGGAGACCTGGAGTCGAGCTGCTGCCTTCTGGACACTACTTGGGAGTAGCACAAGCCATGCACCATCAGTTGCAAACTGCTTTTTCCCAAAGTCCTCATGATCTACTGAGGAGAGCTGCAGGCCACCTCTAGGGACCTCAGTCTGCCTCAATGTCCAGCAGGTGTCTTCTGGTTGCTACTCAGGAGTTGCAGTGACCTTCAAGAGAGAGGAAGGCTCCCAAAAGGGAGGGGTTCCCAGAATGGGAAAACCATTTAGAATGGCTAGTCTAGAGGTTTATATACTTCTTTGATCTCCTTTTTCAGTTGAGGTCTCAGAGATAGTTTCCTGGGATTTACATAGTGTATTTGCATAGTATCCTTTTTGGGTCTCCTTCTCTTGCTTGGGATTTCAGACACTATTTCTTGGACTCTCCAGGGAGTTTCCTGGGATTGCTTATCAGCAGAAACAACTGGAGTTTTGTGAAGCTCTGGTCAGTCTCAGGAGGCTTGACATTTGGGAGGTCTTGTCTTTTCAGGAGTTTGGAAGTTATTATCTGTTGCCTCTCAGGAAATGAAGTTTTTTTCACCATTGCCCTCTGGCCATATCTGCCTACTTTTCCTTACTTCTTCATTAACAATGAAGAAGACTCCAACTCCAAAAAGCAGAATACACAATTCTTCAGGATAGATTATAGGTTAGATATCATAAACAAAGTCTAAATATCTGAGCTACATGCCCAGTCCTTTTTTTGTTTCTTATTTTGAGACAGGGTCTTGCTAAGTTGCTCAGGCTGGGTTTAAACTTGTTTTTCTCCCGTCTCAGCTTCCCAAGAACTGGGATCACAGGTATGCACCACCACCTTTTGACCTCTTTAACCAAGAGGTCAAAGAAGAAATCACAAAGAATAGTAGAAATTTAATAAAAAAATTATGAAAGCATACAACATACCAAAATTTAAGCAGCATCAAAACTGATGGAGGGAAATGTCTAGCTATAAATTCTTACATTAAAAAGGAGAAAGTTTTCACATAAATAACCTAAATATATACCTCTAAAAACTAGAAAGAGTAGAGCAAACTAAACCTAAAGCTAGCAAAGGGATTCAATAAAGATCAGAATGTAGATAAACAAACTAGAGATCAGACAAATAGGAAAAAAATTCAGTGAAACCAACAGTGATGCAATTTGTGTTGCCCACCCTTGAGTAGGATATGATGGTATATGACAAACTTTGAACTGGGATCTACATAGCATAATAAATGATTCATTAGAAGAGATTTATTTTTGATTGACTGCAAATTCTATGAAACCTTCACAGAAAAGAGAGAACTATGATTTACACAGGTTGAGAGAAGAATAAAGGGAACTTACAGATATAAGAAAATTCAAGTAATAGATTACTAGTGTTTACATTAGAGACGAGAGTAGAAAAAAAAGTTGACTTTAAAGAGGAGTGAAAAATGGATAAATTGGTTATATATCTTAATCAATAAATTATTTTATAACTGATTTTTATTCTCAGAGGAGCCAATTCAAATGTGTGCACGCGCGCGCGCACACACACACACACACACACACACACACACACACCCTATCTTGTGGAGTACTTTCAAATGCTGAGATGCTGGGGATTTTGGTTACCAAAGTTAGTGTTTAACATTATATATCTATTAAGTGTCATTTTTCACTGACCATCAAATTTCAGAAATATAATGATAAATTTTTTCACTAAGATTGACTTGAGACTGCACATATAGTTCTTTACTTTTTTTCCCATTGTTAACACTAAGGAGTTTATAGAGTTCACTCTAGGAGGGTGGGAAGGGTGCCCAGCAGAGAAGAAATTTAGCAGAAGAAATGTAATAAATTGTCCCTTTCTATTTATTATTTTATTGTCAGAGGAGGATTTATATGTCAGAGGAAAGCCAAGGTACTTTAATGCAGAAGGCTGGGGAACAACAAGAAAAGATGAGAAGTCTCAAAATAAGATGACATTCATAAATTAAGGGTTGGGCCATGGTAAATTTTGATGATCCAACATGTAAATCTAATTGTGAAATCAATTTATCTAGCTTCTTGGTGCATTCCTATTTGTTATTTATGCTTTTAATTTTGGCTCAGACAGCAGCCATAAGTTTACTAAAATAAATAAATATAAGATTCTTTCTGGGTTTGCCCTAGGGAATCAAACTGATTTCATACATCTTTTCCTTGAACTAGATTAGACCTTTTGAAGATATAAATATAACTATGGACTGGAAAAGATATTGTTGAAAACCTAATGTGATTAGTTTTATCTTCAAAACAGTTGTCTTTACTTCAGAGTTAGAAGTAAGCTATTTTGGGAGTTTAGCTGAAAAAGAAAATATTTTCTCTAAGTGCCGCTAAAGGCTAAGAAATAATAGTTTTAGAGATTATATGGAAAACCCAGAGAGCAATACTGAGAAAAAAAGTAAGCAAAACAATAGCTGCTTGAGTTTGGGCTTAAAAATAGATTTTTCCCATTCTTCAAGACATATATACTTCCTATGACCATCATAAGAAAAGCTGACAGTGGATGACACAAGTCAGTCTGCAAAATTATTTTAAAAAAACAATAGTTTTTATGGAAATAGCATACATAATTAAAGTCTTACTTCCACCTACTACAAAGAATTAAGGTACTAAAACTATTTTTTAAAACTATATTTTGTAAATCTTTTACTTCAAATTAATTTTAAAATTTATTTCTGGGTGCTAAATATATTTATATAATTATTTTGCAAAATCACTGTAAGAAACGAGAAAACTAATAGAAGCTATTAAGTGTAAGAGTTAATGAGAATAGAATGCAAATGAGAGTGCACCATTGCAATTAGAAAAATAAAGTCAGTTTCATATTTGGGCAGTATTTTAAAAAATCATGTTATTTTTACTGGGTACATTGTAATTTTACATCATATTAGGGCACACAGTGTAAGAAAATTACATGCACACAACTCTTGTTGCCATCTCCATCTGGTCACGACTGGAACTGGTAATTTTGTATACATTCATGGCATTATTTCTACTATTGCATTCTTCATGACTTCATGTCCCCTTCACCTTTCCTAGTCACCCTTACTCATTCTCCTGGAGTCTCTGCTCATCTGTCTGATGTTGCCCTTATTTCCAAATATCTATCTTCCACATACAAGAGAGAACATACATCTACTCATTCTTTTTGACTAGGTTTATTCACTTAGTATAATATTCTTGATTTCCATCCATTTTCCTGCAAATGGCATAATTTTGTTCTTCTTTATGGCTGAGTAAAATTTCATTGGTTGTAGAGAGAGCCTACAGGATGGGAGAAGATCTTCACTACCTATCTATATGACAGAGGCTTAATCTAGAATAGATAAAGAGCTTAAAAAGCTTAACACCAAAAAAAAAAAGTGATTACAAAATGGGCAACTGAACTGAATAGACACTTTTCAAAAGAAGAAATACAAATGTACAACAAATATATGACAATATGTTCATCAACTTTAGCAATCAGGGAAATGCAAATCAAAATCACACTGAAATTTCATCTTCAGTTAGGATGGCAATCATCAAGAACACAAATAATGATAAATGCTGGTGAGAATGTGGGGAAATAGAAATCCTATTACACTGTTGGTGGGACTGCAAACTAGTACAGTCTCTATGAAAATCATATGGAGATTTCTCAGAAGATTGGGAATGGAACTGCCATATGATCCAGCAATAGTGCTCCTGGGCATCTTCCCAAAGGAAATGAAATAAAAATATTATAATCAGACCTGCATATCCATGTTCATAGAAGCATTATTACAAGAGCCAAACTATAAAATCAGTCTAAATATCAATCAATGGATGAATGGATCACAAAATTATGTTGCTTTTTAATCAAATGACCAAGCCAGGTGTTGAATTGTTACCAATGAACAGGATTTCTGGGAGTTTTAAAATATCTTTTAAAATTCCTTTCAATCAACCCCATTCTTCCATATTTATTTAATAGAGAGTTTTATTTGTTGATGTGTAACATGTGAAATGACATATTATACTGGGAAATGCAAGATGGTGACCACTTTGGTTAAGGGTTTGGCAGTTTTTTGTGAAATTAAATTTACATATGAAAACATATGTCTACCAAAAACTTAAATAGCAACACACATAGCCATATTGTTCATAATAGTCATAAGCTGAAACAATGCAAATATTAACAAAAGAATAAACCGAGATATACTATTACACCAAAACTCAGTAACTAAAAGGAATTTATTATACATACATAACATAACAGATGAATCCAAAAAGTAATATTGAAAGACAGAAGCTTTACATGAATAATACTGAATTTGTGATTCTAGTAATATGAAGTAAAAAGGAAATCAGGCAAAACTCTCATCTATGGTGGGAGAAATTAGAAGTGTTTAACTCAAGGAGGGATTGAGTGGAAATAGACATACGGGAACTTTTAGTGGTGAGGAAACCATGGTGGTTCCATGGGTGCATGCAACTGTCAGAACTGAACACACAAGATTTTTGGAAGGAATGATATAAAAAATCTAAAGCAGTGCATAGCAAAAATACATTTTTCATTGTATAGAAAATATTACAAAGAAGAAAATATAAATTTGAATATACCTTAAGTTCCTTTATCCAATCTTTCGTTCAACTGACATTTGTTGTGAATACAGTAGTGCACAAAGTCCCTGCTTCCATGTGGAGTTCTTCAGTATACAATTAAGTGGACAAGACACAGAAAAAAATGTCATCACAATATATTCAGAATCTGTGTGTGTGTGTGTGTGTGTGTGTGTGTGTGTGTGAATACATACTATACCTTCTGATAATAGAACATTTAAGCAATGAAATCTAAACACACCGAGAGATGGAGTTATGTAGATACCAGGAGAAATGCATTTTAGGCCGAAAGATGAAGGAAAGAGTAAATTCAAAAGCCCAGACACGGGAGAACTCTTAAAGAGTTTCAATAATATCAGAAAAGTTAGTGTGAGGATCATTTCTTTAGCAAGGGGAAGAGTCAAGAGAAGCAGAGAAATTATGGTTAACCAGTCACATATACCAGGTGCTATACCTGGTAGGCTAGTATAAGGCATCTGGGTTTTTCTAAATAGGAATGTTGTTGGAAGTTTTAAAACAGGAAAGTGGCATGAAATGACTAAAATATTTAAAATTTCATTTTATTTTATCATGAGAATGACTTAATAGGGTGAGACAGGGCAAGATTAGAGAAGCAGGAAAAACAAATTAATCCAATTATAATTTATGTAACAAATAGTGATGGCTTGGAAGAGGATGTTGTAAACAAAGATGTGAAGGAAATTTGAAGATTCTGAATATATATTGATGACATTAATATAAATTTTTGTTAATGGCTTGTGATAGAGAGAAAGGAATTTAAAAATATCATATGAGCCATGGTCAGTGGCACAGACCTATAATCCCAGTACTTGAGAGGCCGAGACAAGAGGATTGCAAATTCAAGGCTAGCCTCTGCAATATAGCAAGACCTTGCTTCAAAATCCCCTAAGTTCCATCTTGTTTAATTTAAATTATCATTAGATATAGAAACAAATAGGATTTTATTCCTTATATACCAAGTAGTTCAATATAAATAACCTCATTCGAAGTTTATATAGAACAGGACTCACTCGATTTAGGAAGGTTATATGTGTCTAGAAATTTGTCAATTTCTCCCAGATTTTTCATTTTGTTGGAGCATAGTTTTTCAAAGTAGTTTCTGATGATCTTCTGGATATCCACACTGTCAGTGTATTATCACCTTTTTTTGTCTCTTATTTTTGTAATTTCTGTTGATTCTCTTTCTTTTGGTTAGGGCTAGTGGTTTATCTATTTTGTTAATTTTTTTCAAGAAATCAGCCTCTGGTTTTCTTGATTTTCTATATTTTTATTCTGTATTAATTTCTGCTCTGATTTTAATAATTTTCTGTCTTTTTCTAGGTTTGAGGTTAGAATCTGCCTGTTTTTCAATGAGATATATTGTTATGTTATTTATTTGGTGATTTTCTGTTCTTTTTATGTGAGCACTCAGTGCTATGAATTTTCCTTTTAGTACTGCATTTAAGGTGTCCCAGAGGTTTTGATACATTGTGTCCCTATTTTTGTTTGTTTCTAGGAATTTTTTATTTTTTCCTCTTTCTTCTCTATGACCCATTCTTCGTTCAACAGTGTGGTATTCAGCCAAGAGTTCTTATTTGCTCAGTAACCTATAGTGATATCCTTACGTGGACTCACTTGTGGGTCACCTGCTGTGATTAGGACTCTGACCTGACATCTCTCTCTCTGTTAGTGCAGGCACCGAGTTCTGCTTGCATCTCTCTTGCTGCAAGCTTGAAACTCTGAGCTCTCCACAGGGCCTGTCCCTGTCCCACTTTTTGTCTTTGTAGGTGGTGGGTGTCACTGGGTCTGGACTCAGTGTATGCTAAGGCTCTGCTCTCTGGGTCTGCGTCTCTCTCTCTGCCTGTGCAAGTGGCAGGTGTCCAGTGTAATCATGTAGCATTTTCTATGGGTCGTAATGTCTCTGCGCCCTGTGTGCTCTGGGCTCATCCAGTGCTTCCACTCCTATTCAACCACTACAAAGGTGAGCCACAGAATCTCAACCCTCTAGAGTCTATTGTTTGCCACAGAAACCCTTGCAGCGATGTTTTAACTTACAACTGTGTGCTGCTCTGGCTCTGGAGGGATAGGTGAGCTGAGGTGTCACTGCCACAGGTTCAAGCCAGATGTCTGGGTGTTGGGTCTCTGTCAATCATATGGGAATATGCTGCCTGATTAGGATGTGGAATTCTGTAGCGATTTACTCCACATCTGGTCGCTGGGTTTGCAGGAGGTCATTAGATGCTGCAGTGTTAATAGTCCTGGCACCATGCAGGTGGATTAATGGTGTGGTTGGCTGCTGGGGCCACCCCAGTGCAGGTGCGGGGTCAGTTGCTCTTCCCTAGTCTGCTTTCTGCAGTTTTGATTTGAGTTTTAGAGCACCTGGGATGGGGTGTTTCTCTCAGTCTCTATTTTGCAGATCTCCTATAAGTTTCTTATTAATACATAACATATTATTAATATATAACATATTATTAGTAGTACATAACACATTATTAATACATAACTGTCAAAAAGACCATAAAGGAATAGTGATTTATTTTAAGACATTCTTCTAACAAGTTGGGAAAGAGTACCATTCCATGATATATTTCTATTTCAAATGAAGAACTAGATTCTGCCCCTATCCAATCCTTAGCTTTCTCTCTTACTCTTAGGCCCCACTGTCATGATGTAATTTGCATTTATTTATTTTCTGAAAACATTTATTACTTTAGTAATTATTTCTTTTCAGCCTGTCTCTGTTCATTATTGATATTATCCAACAAAGAAAAAATATTCACAGTGCTTCCATATAATTACAAATAAAGTCCAAATTCTTTTGAATGATTAAATTCATTCATTTTTTGTTTATTCATCAAATATTTAAGTATCTATTATGTGTTTGGACCTTCATTTGTCTTTCAAGTTTCATTTCTTGATTATTTTTAATAACAAAACAAAATGCAAGAAGAAAAAAAACCTGAAAAATTGAAAGGGCCTTGGCCACAGCAATGTCAACTGTGGTACCCTGATACCCTGCCTCAGACTGGACTCAGTTATGTACCACATGAGCTCTTCATCCTATTTTTCTTTCTCAGGTTACTGTTCTATTCTGTTTCCTTCACTTATGCCTTCAGAATTATCACCATTAGTCTACCTTCAGTATACTCTTCTCATCTCTGACATCCATCACCAGTCAGCTAATTCTTTTAATTCAGATTAAGGAAAGTGAATCTCATAATTTTAGATCATCTTTTACCTTTTCAAGCCAAACTTTTTTGGAAGTAATGAAGCCTTAACCTGATTATTTATGAATGGGTTATAGGTAAGTCCATGCAGTTAAAAAAAAAAAAAAAGTTACCATCAATCCACAGCATTCAGAGAAGCATATGCATATGGGTTGTCTGATTACTCTTCAAACAGCTATGGCCAGGCAGGTAGCATTAAACTTAAACACCATATTATGATTTTTCAATTACAAATAACAGCAGTTACTATTGGCTATAGATACTACTGTAAGAGCCATTTATGTTTAAGGGAAGATTAAATTAAGATAAGAGAAATTATGGAAATTCTAGAAGTTACATTAAACAAAAAGTATTTTTGAAGATTTAATATGTTACTCAAATTTAAAAGAAGATAGAGACTGAATTGACTTAACTAAGGAACTAAGGCTGTCACTGTAAAGGAAATGGAAGTGAGAAATTAAAACTCCTACATCTTTCTGCCAACAGCATAAATCTTCAAGGGCTTATATAAAAGGGAAGGTCAATTGTAACATTTAAGTCAAGGAAATTTTTCAAGTTTTATTGTAAAAATTATTTGCTTACTATCTCCTTCCTTTTTTTCCCTCTCCATAGTGAAAGTGTAAATTCAAACTATGAAACCTCTGACCTTGAGAGAAAAGAAATATTTGAAAAGAAAAAGGAGTTTCATATACTTGGGTTTATAGCCTAGTAGTGATGACTATGTCAGTATTATCTTATTTAAATAACAACTAATATGAGTCAGGTCTAGTGGCACATGCTTGTAATCCCAGGACTTTGGGGGCTGAGACAGGAAGATCAAAGGTTCTTGGACAGCCTCAGCAACATAGTGAGGCCTTCTGCCACTTAGTGAGACTCTGTTTCCAAATAATAGAAGAAAAAAGGCTGGGAATGTAGCTCAGAGGTAGAATTCCCCTGAACTAAATCTCCAGTACCTAAATAAACAAATAAATAAATTTAAAAACAATATGTAAAGAATTCTGAAATAGCTACAAACCATAATTATTTTGCATTATTAGTTCATTTATAAATGGTGCCTTTTAACTGGTATGAGACAAAAAACAATATTATATCTCGTAAAGTATATACTATGCCACCAATGCTAAAATTGAGCTAAAATTTATAACTCATTTATCTGAAGAATTTTTTTTGTACATACAGCATATAAAGACATGTATTATTCATCTAAGTTGCTGGTTTATTTGCATTTTCATTAAACCGTAAAGACAATATTGCTATAATGTGAGTAGAATTTTAACTTTCCTTCTGCTTTGTACATTCAAGACTGAATTTCTTGTATTTAAAAATCAGAATGTAAGCCGGGCGTGGTGGCGCACACTTGTAATCCCAGCATTCGGGAGACTGAGACCGGAGGATCCCGGTTCGCGGCCAGCCTCAGCTACCTAGTGAGGCACTCCGCAACTTAGTGAGACCCGGTTTCAAAATAAAGAATAAAAAATAGGGCTGGAGGTGTAGCTCGGAGGTAGAATACCCCTGAGTTCAATCCCCAGTACCGCAAAAAAAAAAAAAAAAAAAAAAAAATCAGAATGTAAACAGATAAGTATCTATATGTGATGCACATGTGTACACTTAATAGACATATATATATATATATATATATATATATGTCTGCAATTGAGGAAAACAGGTATGAAAATAAAATATATGAGGCCCAATTATCTCTTCTGATTTAAAGTAAGATATTTTCTCATAAATAAATCTTTCAGATAAATGAAACATTCCCTGGAGCACTGAAACTCTTTAAGAAATATCGTTTAAAATATATTATACTTTTGTTTTAACCAAGTATAATTTGTATATTTCTATTATCAATGAACCAAAGACATAGATTTTCACAAGCCATGTCTATGGAAAAGCCTTTCCAGAGACACTGGGAGAAAGAGGTGCTACCTTCCTTGATGATTACATAGCCAGGAGATGGTTTACAGGTCTTTGAGAAAGATATCTCTAGGTTATTAAGCTGGCCAAAGCTTTATTTAGTTTTGAAAAGGTTTATATATATATTGAAGAAACAACAAAATAATAAATTACAAGTTTCGTAAGGTAGATTCTGAAAGAAAATGAGGTAGTCCCTGTATATCCAACAGAGAAACTTAAGTCCCTTAGTTTTAGCTTCTATTTGCCTTGATATGAACAACAGAATTAAGACTTGGGTCCAGGGAATGTTCACAGAACCCATATTCTTAACTACTTTCCTATATGACATTTGCTAAATATGTTCTTGGCATGGAGAGGGACATCTTTGCTTCAAGATTCCTATGATATAGAGAATGCATCCACAGAAATTCTAAGGAAAGAATATTCAAATTTATATAGAGAATAAGTGGAAAGGCCTTAAGATACAATGAAATTTGAAGTTTTCAAAGGACAAACAAACAAACAAACAAAAAAAGCAGTGTGGCTGGACATGGTAGATGGGGAGCCACACACTCACAAGCTTAGACATTTATATCGGAGTCAAATCATACATTTCTTGCAGGCCATTTTGGTGCCAGTGGAGGACTTTGTGAAGGCTCTTTCAAGCAAATAAGGGTCAGATTATCATTTTTTACTCACAGAAATTATTTTCAGTTTGACCAAGCTGTGTTGTGCTTTGTTGGGGCTGAAAATGGAGTAGAAATGGCCAATAAGAGACTGTTGTAGTAGCCCAGGTCTTTGATAGTGCAATAGAGGTTTGAATTAAGTTTTCCATGTTTTTTTTTTGGAAGTACTGTCTAGAGTTCAGTGAGAATAGAAGGAATCAAGGACGATTATAATAGTTTTGTCTTAAGTAAGATTGGTATAATTTACTCAATGAGGAAGACCTCAAGTCTTGAGAAGATTTTAGAATGGGATGAAAAATGAGGAAAAGTTGTATCCATATTGTAATGCCTGTTGGATGTAGGTCCAAATGAGAAGTCAAATTAGCAGTTGAATGTCTATTGTAGCCTATGGACAGGATGACTAGTCTGAGCTATGGAAGCATACGTGAGGGTCATGAGCATCTGAACTTTATGCACATAACCAAGAGATACAGGTTAAGTAAAATCACATGTCCTCTGAGGACCAATAGAAAAGAATACTGAGAACACAGAGCTTCCTGGGATGTGTGTGTCAGCTAAAGGAATAGTCTTGAGCTTTGAAACAGCATTTGGATTGGGGATTGTTTGTAAATTGAAGGGAAAAATATCTACATAGTAATGAGAAAAGTAGAAAGTCAAGTAACACTATTATTATAGAAGTGAAGGAAAGAGATAAGACCTATAGAAATGTCAACTTTAATAAAAATTAATTCTCTTCAGTGGATTTAAGACCTAAAATATCCTAAATATCTGTTGTAACTTCAAGAACCTGTCTAAATGGTCCATGTATATTTACTCATTTATTCCTCATAACTATATCTTTTCCCAGAGACAGAGATAAGTACTATTGGAATTTTATAGACAAGAATAGAAGTTAAATAATGTGTTCAAGGTATTAAAGAAAAACATTAGACAAAATAAAATTGACAGTTTGCTTGAATATTAACATATTCATGAATGTGGCAGCACTGAAACTAGATGTCCAGAGAGCTCCACATTGCAGTGCCACCATGAGCCTAGACAGCTGAAAGTGCAAGACAGAGGAAATAGACGTGATGGTAAGTGTGAACAAACTCGCGGTAGAGATTAGATGGTGGTTTTCAATTGGTAAAGTGTCTATCTAGTTAGCACTTAGTTGGTGATTTCTAATGGGCAATGTCTCTACTTTCATTTTGCTGTTTGTAAAATGGACTTCAGTTTGCTAACACAGGAACCTAAAATTCTGGAGACATCCTAATCTAATGGCCTTTAAGTTAAATTTATTTATTTTTTTTGTCAAGATCATACAATTATTAAGTGATATAATTGGATCAAACTTAGGCAGTGGGACTCCAGAACCTCTGCTTCTAATAATTGCTCATTCCTGGTTTTATTTTTGTTGTTGTTGTTTTAAAGTAACTATTCAAGGGTAGTGGGGGAATTTATTGGTCCCTGTGTTTGGAAAACTCTCTCCAATATTTCCTCATGCCTCCCTCTCATGCTTCCTTAAGATCTATAGATAATGTCACATTATCATAGATCCTTTCCCTAAAAAAACTGAACTATGAACACTGTCTCTTTATCCCACCTAATTTTTGTTCTTAGAACTTGCCAGTTCCTATATATTTGTCTGAAAAATATATTCATTTGGGATCAGGATTGTAATTTTTTCCACCATAGCATAAGCAGTGTCTAGTGTATGGTTGTAGCTCAATAAGGATTTATTGATAAAGGAATCAATTATGAGTGAATGAGTAATAATGAATGAACATAACTTGCAATTTTGAGTGTCCAGCCAACACCAATCCTGAGGGCAGGTCAATAGTTCCCTTGGAAAGGTCTAAGGGTCATGGAAAGCCATGATTAGATTTTGAACTCCCTAAAAGCAGCCTGTTTCTCCAAAGTAAACATTCTTCTCTTTCTTGCTGGCTCAAACTCCCCAAAATCCTGTGTTTTAATCATTGTCTTAAGTACCTTCTGCACATGCTCAGTGGTTTGTTAACCATTATCTCTAAGACTTTCTGCCAGTATTCTGCAGTTTTCCCGTTAAACATTACCTCAATAATTCTCTGCAGTTTATGGTTAACCATTACCTCAAGGACTGTCTACATGAATGCAGCAGTGTCCAAAGGTAACCTTGCTGCTTAGAATGACAATAAAAGTTATGGGTAAGCATCCAGCAGGGCTTTCACCTATGAGTGCGGGTCCCTGGCCTGCCACTTTCAATCTGCTCATCATGTCTGTGTCATGCTTTTCCTCTCAGGTACCCTGTACTTGAATGACATTCTCCAATAAAGCTCAATTGCCAAAGAGGAGGATGATTGAAGGGGAGAGCCAGAGTTGGAGCAGCCTGAAAGAAAGGGGATAGAGAATCTTAAAGGGAAAAAAAGGGGTTGAAATGTTAAGCCTCTTTATAGAGGATGGATAGGTGATAAATCAATCTAGAAGAAGCTCTGAATTTTCCTTACCTTAGATTGGTAAGGAAAATTTAGAGAACAAACACAGGAAGAATTCAAAATGCAATTTGTATAGGATAAGGAATTTAAAGAATTGAAACAATGCAATGTTGTCAGATTGTGAGGTATTATAATTTTATATTTCTTTGTGAATTGTTGTCTATGACTATGCTAAAAAGAAAAAGAATAATTCATCTAAACTAATAAAAATGCCCTTAGAATTTCCAATCAATGTTTACATTAATAAACTTTTAATTAAAATACTGCTTCTTTAAGAGCATAAGAATAAGCCAGGCCTGGTGGTGCATGCTTGTAATCTCAGTACTTGGGAGTCTGAGACAGGTGGATCCTAGATTTGCAGCCAGCCTCAGCTACTTAGTGAGGCTCTTCATGACTTAGTGAAACCCCGTTTCAAAATAAAGAATAAAAATAGAGCTGGGGATGTAGTTCAGAGGTAGAATGCTCCAGGGTTTAATCCCTAATACTGCGAAAAAAAAGAGGGTGAATACCTAAATTTAATTAAATATCTTTTCAAATATGCATATGTATTCTTAAACATTTTATAATATAGTTTAAAATTTAATTTAAAAATTTTAATTAGTACTATGTATCTAGTTGCAGACCAATAGCTATAGCTTGTTAATTTTTAATTAATTTTTTACAAATGATTTTTTTGAAAAATTCCTCTTATGTCCTCTTCTAATTAACATCTAATTAACAGAATTATTCTATTAGCTAGCTTTTTTGAGCTATGGCTATAGCCCATGCTACTGATACTTTCTTTTATTCATGTGAACCTAAACAGGATTTCATGAAAAGCATCAACTGGGAAAAAAAAGCAGAATAAGACAAATAGATAGCCGGGCGTGGTGGCGCACGCTTGTAATCCCAGCATTCGGGAGGCTGAGACCGTAGGATCCGGGTTCGCGGCCAGCCTCAGCTACATAGTGAGGCACTCCGCAACTTAGTGAGACTCGGTTTCAAAATAAAGAATAAAAAATAGGGCTGGGGGTGTAGCTCGGAGGTAGAACGCCCCTGAGTTCAATCCCCAGTACCGCAAAAAAAAAAAAAAAAAGACAAATAGATGTCTTGAGCTTTACTGTAACTGTGAACAACTGTTCAACCCTACGAACTAGGCTTATATATATACATATATATATAATTTCAAAATAAGTGTGCATATATAATTTCAAAATAATTAATGTAATTTTATTTGTTGGAAAAACTTGGAGACAATATAATAAAAAGAGCCCATTTATTACTCCTTACAATGTTTAAATTTAATATTGGAAAATGCATATTTTCAATGATAAAAAGGAGCAAAGTTATCTTCAATTCCTCAAATTGAGAGGGTCATTTAGAGGCACTTTTACAATGTTAACAAACAGAAAAACCTATTAACATCTGATTTACTGGAGTGGTCAGGTTTCGTAGCATGGTTTATTGAAGTTCGCTTAGTACATAAGGCATGCATATTGTTTTCAATTTCCTTATACTCCCAGCTGAGTAGTAAAACTATTCTAAGTAGTATATTAGTAACAATAATAGAGTAAAAGCTGGAGGGGTTTCTGAAATATCTTTAAAAATTTATTTCTATGTCTGCTGAAACAACCACTCAAGGCATAAAGTTCTTAATGTGGCACTTAAAGTCTTCAAGGATCATTTAAAATAAAATCTAAAACAACAAAACATTAACATCATTGTGGAGCAGAAAATCATGTTAAAAATCTACATTCCTGTATATTTAGACATTTGTACATGTCACTTTCCTCAGCTCCAACCATCCCTCTCTTGTCTCTTGGGAATGTTTCATTAAAATCAAAAGGAATTTATATTTCAATTATATTCTAAAGGTTTTAATTCAATAATGTTCAAATCTATATTAGGTTCTTATAAGAACAGTTATGTGAGAGTTCTACTCCACATTAAAGGGACTCCACTTACTATTTATCCTACTATCCTATCTGTCTGGCCTTTGAGCTCTCCCCAGCTTCACATGGATCTGGTAGAGCAGTTCAACTTAACAGATAGGCAGTAGGTCATGAGAAGAAAGATTATGTATTTCTTAAATGTCATAGAAAAATGTGAGAATATAGAAAATTTCCTTAGCTTATCCAAGATATGAGTTCTTAAATCATTAATCCTGAGAAAATAGTATCCTGAAATAATACAGGTAAAGCCCTCTGAGGTCCAGATGTGTAAGTAATTGCAGCTCTTATTTACTTAATTAACTTTTATTGGTGTGTATCCGTCAGAGCCAAGAACTGTACTAAGCTCATGGCTCTCAGTTCCAAACTTAAAGATCTGGTTATTGTACTCAGTACTTACATTCGAGTATGGAGTATAGACAAATGCAGAAGTAGAAACAAACATGAACCCCGTGTGTTGGTTTTTGTAAAGGAGACAGAAGTAGGGATGAATGAATGGAAGTGCTATTTTAGGTGCTTTACAGGTCAGTGAAGTCCTCTTTGAAGAAGAGATATTGCATTCAAAATGAAATAAGAGACGCATTCAGCCAATAAAATAACAGAAAAAGAATAGTTAAAACAAAACAGGAAGCAAAAGAAAAGACCTGAAGCAAGAAATGCTGAAGTTATGAAAAGGAAAACATTATGCAGTATGATCAGACCAGTATTCAGTGTGCTGAAGAGTTGGAGAGGCAAGGCAGCCTCATGGAAGAGCTTATAGGACAAGAACTTTTTAAATTTTAGAATAAATGAAGTTTTGATGGAATAAGTGTTGTTATTTGATTTATATAGTTTGGACAATGGATTGTAGGCCATGGCAGTGGACTCAAAAGGCGAGCAAAGTGTTGATTGCAGTTTTTCAGGAGGTTGATAATAGTAATCACAGTTCAGATATTTTAGTAAAGATAAAGAATAAACATTCAATATATATTTTGGAAATGATAACTGTGGAAGGAACTGGTACATTTACTGGGGGAGCTGAATAAAGAGTAAGGAATCATATGTAATTCCTTGGCTTAAACAACATGGTGGGGTAGGACACGAGAGTGTTCTTTATTTAGATGGAAAAAAATGGAAAGGAGAAAAATAGTTGCAAGCCTAGAATGTATTTTAAGGACTTTCTTCAACCTCCAAATGTTTCTAAAATGCTAGCATAGCCTAGTGGTTAAGAGTGGAAATACTGGGAATTACAAAAAACTCTTACAATTGATAACTTTGTGACCTTCAATACTTGACTATGTCTTTCCAAGCCTCAGTGTCTTCGCCTTTTTAATACAGAGATCATAATAATCTACATCCCGAAAGCTTTTTTTTTTAATGAAGGTGCCTGATATTTAATATGATCTTATTAAATCTTAGCTATTATCATCAGAGGAAAAGCATGGTGTCTAGAATGCCAAGGTCTATTTTGTTTTCCTGCTTCTTGCTTTCAGTCATTAGTCTATTTGCAGGTACTGTGATATTTGCAAGTTATCTCCGTAACAGGTTTGGAATTCTGGACATATCTATTCAGAAAGTTTGAAAGCTTCTGGCCAGCTCATGAGGGAGAAACAGAATGTTTATCTGTGCAAGTGTCAGGTCAAATTTATCTCAATGACATACCAGTGAAATATTATAGCTAGATAAAAGCTAGTGAACTTGACCTCATGTTTCCCTTCTCTCTATCCCATTTTGAGACATGATCTAGTTTGGAAAATCAAGAAATTACCTTTTCCTTTCTTTAAAAAAAACTTGAAATGTATTTTGTTAGAATTTTTATATATTTGAGCCGGGCGTGGTGGCGCACGCTTGTAATCCCAGCATTCGAGAGGCTGAGATCGGAGGATCCGGGTTCGCGGCCAGCCTCAGCTACCTAGTGAGGCACACCGCAACTTAATGAGACTCGGTTTCAAAATAAAGAATAAAAAATAGGGCTGGGGTATAGCTCAGAGGTAGAATGCCCCTGGGTTCAATCCCCAGTACCGCAAAAAAAAAAAAAAAAAAAAAAAAAAAAAAAGAATTTTTATATATTTGGTCACACTTATTTTTGCATCCAGTAAAATTTACTGTTTCATATTTAGTTCCAGACAAATGCATATACCTGCGTACATACATAATAATCAAGATATAGAATAGGACAATTACCTACCCTAATTTCCTTCATCTTCATACTGCTTCTTCACACCACCAAATTCTGGCAACAACTTCTTTGGTTTTTATTTCTACAATTTTGTCTTTCCCAGAATTATAATATAGATGGAATCATTGTGATTCCGATTCATCCGTGTTATTGTATGTACCAAAAGCTACCTTTTATTGCTGAGTATAATTTCATTGTTAGCAATACTGGTTCCTAATTAAAGAATATTTAGATTTGGTGATTATGAAATGTTATACTTTTCATTTATCTGGAGTAATATCTAGACTGTAATTGCTGGAGAATGTTGGATGTATATTTAATTCTGTAAAAAAAAAAAAAAAAAAAAAAACTGCTGAACTGTTTTCAAAAATGGCCTGTACCATTTTGCATTCACACCAACAATGTAGGACAACTCCAGTTCATCAATATCTTTACCAACTTTTGGTATTGTTACGTGTTTGTTTAGCAAGCCTAAGTATGAAGTGGTGCTTTTAATTTGCATTTCACTAATGACTAATGCCTGCCATCTGTGTATTTTATTTGGTAGTGTCTTGTCAATATTTCTCACTTTTAATGAGGCTTTTTTTTACTACTGAGATTAAAGAGTCATTTATATATTCTTTTTAGATGTGTAATTGGCAAATATTTCCTCCCAATCTGTAGACTTTCTATTTCTTCTGTTATATCTTTCACACAGCATAAGTTTATTTTGATGTAGTACAATTTATCACTTCTTTTATTTTATGGACTGTGCTTTCTAGTGTTGAACCTAAAAATACTTAGCATGCTTTTCCTCCTCTGTTTTCTCCTAGATGTTTTATACTGTTAGATTTTATATTTAGGTCAAGGACCCATGGTTTTGCATATGGATGTCCAGTTGTTCCAACATATTTTGTTGAAATGACTATCATTCATTGATTGAATTGCCTTTGCTCTTTTGTCAAAAGACAAGTAAATATGTGTGAGTTTATTTCTGGTCTATTTGTTCCATAATCTATATTTGTGATTTTTTTCACTGATATCACACAGTCTACAGTACTAAGTTTTTATTCTAAGCCTTGATACTGTTATTACTCTAATGTTGTTCTGTTATAAATTGTGTGAAGGAAAAGTTCAAGAATCTTTATATTTGATTTCTAGTTTCATCCTCAGACTTCATAAAAGTCCTATTTCAGACTCTCATCTTCTCCCATCAGTGTCCTTAATAGTTACCTTATTTTCTTCATTCCTTTGTTTCATTAATTCTTTATAACTTTGCTTTATGAATCTTACAAAAGTTTGCTACCATTGTTCTCTAGCTCAAATATATACTGTGGCTTCCTATGAAATAGCAAATAGGTTTCCTTCTCCAAGGCACTTACCTTCCTATCGATAAATAATCTCATAATGTCACTTATTCTAACTTTATTTGTCATTTATTTAACTATTGGCTTTATTTGTCATTTATTTAACTATTTTATTAACAAGAATTATATAATATATGAAATAAAGTGAATATACAAAATTATTGAATGCATTATTAAGGACCAGTTCAATTTATACATATTTATTTTTTATTTATTTATGTATTTATTTATTTTTTGCTGTACTGGGGATTGAACTTAAGGGCATTCTACCTCCGAGCTATACCCACAACCCTATTTTTTATTCTTTATTTTGAAACAGGGTCTCACCAAGTTGCAGAGGGCCTCACTTAGGTAGCTGAGGCTGACCACGAACCTGGAGCCTCCAGTCTCAGCCTCCCAAAGGCTGGAATCACCTGGATCCTACAGTCTCAGCCTTCCAAAGGCTGGGATCATAAGCATGCACCACCACTCCTGGCTCAATTTATACATATTTAAATGAATTACAATCCCATACATGTTGTCTGTATATAAAGTCTTTAGAGTAAATAAAGTCTCAAAATGGCTAAATAAAGTAAATTAGTAAGATAAATAATAGAGATATCAAGTTTCATCTGGTCCCCCATATTTTTAGCACTGTTCCTTGCTTCTCTCAGAATTCCCAATATCCATAATCTAAAACAGTGAGATGTCTTCAGTCCCTCATTATACATAAAGCTCCTACACTAACCTTACTTATAACATGATTCCCTCGTCTCTGTTTCTTAAAACCTAATGGTCCTTTAAGCCAAGTAAGACTGCCTCTCTCTCCATAAATCTCTCGGCAATGTCTCCAGTTAATTCTAGATTACCACTTATCTGGAATTATTTTTCAGCCTTACTTTGTAGATTTCACTTAGAATTTAATTTTGTGATGATTTTCTCCATGTGAGAGTCAAACTAAGTTATAAGCCTTTTGAAGTCACAACTTTATTATATTCTACTTTGGTATATTTCATGTCACATATTGTTGCTTTCACAGATTTGCCCAATGCCTAAATTCTAATCAAAATATTCCATGGAGATGTTTTGCTCATTTCAGTTTGAAAGAAATATGACAATGACATTTAAACCTACATGTATGTGAAAACACTAGAGAATTAAATATTTTTTATTTAATTGATCTGAGCTTGGGCTTAGGACTTACATCATTTAAAAACTCGTCATTAAAATAATTTCAAGGATTCTAAAGTGCAACTAGAGCTTAGAATTTTTGTGCTATCAGGCATATAAAGAATATCTGGTATAGACAATTAAAAAAGGTTAAATGTAATTGTGGTGAATGAAATATAATTAAGGATTAGTAAAAAAGGCTCCAAAATATTACTAGGTCATTCTGATTCTAAATATTTATAAATTGTTTAATATGGTATTCTTTTTTATTACTCTGCCTAGAGATTTTGTTTAATTTTATATATTTTTGTTTACATGTATTTATTCTTTGAGGCATTAGAGATAGAGCTCAGAGCCTCTCACATGCTGGGCAAATACTCTACTGCTGGATTATATTACCAGGCCTTGATAATACATTCAATAAAAAATTCATATTTATAATTTGGATCTCACATAAAGTATACCTTCAAAATGAATTATATAGCCTTCTGAAAATTCATTACATAGAAACAAATATTAAGTATTAAATTACTAATGCAAAATCACACCATGAAGTGTTTGGGGAAATTTTCAGAACCTACAGGACAAATTTTTTTCAGCTATCTATTATACCTGTCAACTGTGTATCACCTCAATCCATTGCTAATTCCAAAGAATAGAGTGGACTAATTATCATATTGTTTCTAAATATTTAGTCATGCCGAAAGAGGTAATCATAAACATTCAGAATAGTTATTGGGCATATATCTCTGATACGATTGAAAAGAAAAACAAATTGATAGTAAAACATGTTTTGCTTGACTAATAAGTGTTAACAATGATTGCAGAGCAAGAAGAGCAATAATCAGAGGGAAATTTTAGCAATGAATGCATTTATAACTATAAAAGACAACAGTCAAGTAAACTCATTCACTTTAAATATTAGAGAATAACAAAACAATTTAATGCTTTAATAAAATTAAGACAGTCAGGTTTGGTGGCATATACTTGTATTCCTAATACTTGGAAGACTGAGGCAGGAGGAACATGGATTCAAGACCAGCCTCAGCAACTTAGTGAGATCCTGTTTCATAACAAGAAATAAAATAGGGCTGGGATGTAGCTGGGAGGTAGAATGCCCTGTCTTCTGTCTCCAGTTCCACAAAACTAACTAAATTAAATTAAAATAAATAAATAAATAAAATTAAGGCAATTAATATATTCTGAAACATTCAAACAGTTGAATAGACATGATTAAAACTGCCATCTTCTATTCTTTAAGCATAAAAGAATATAGTAGAAATTTTTAACTAGTAACCACAGATACAGAAAAAAAAAATAAGGTAATATGTGATGTGAAAACAGAAAGCAGTGTTTGAATTTCTAACTCTTTGACCTTCTTAATGTCACATTTTAAGAATTTGAGGGGGAATGACATGCTAGAAGACAAAATCCAACACATGAATAATTTATGAGATTATTCCACTGTCTCTTAATAAATTAAGAGGACTAATCATAGCTATTTGAATTTTGTTTGTTTATGCATAGTCAAGAGGCAGGACAGTATTGTAGAGACAAAACAAACTAGCAAGCCACTATTTTGCTTTAACTTATTATTATTTGTGGTATGGGAATTGAACCCAGAGGCATTCTGCCTGTGAGGTACATCTCCAGCCCAATTTGTATTTTATTCTGAAATGGGGTTTCATTAAGTTGCTGAGGCAGATCTCAAACCTAACATCCTCCTGTCTCAGCCTCTCAGATAGATACTGGAATTATAGGTGTGCACCAGCATTTAACTTTTAAATCTCTACCCAGGCCAGGGGTGGTGGCACACACTTGTAATCCCAGCATTTGGGAGGCTGAGACCAGATCTGGGTTTGCAGCCAGCCTCAGCTACCTAGTGAGGCCCTCCGCAACTTAGAGAGACCCTGTTTCAAAAGTAAAAATAATAAAAAATAGGGCTGAGGGCATAGCGCGGAGGTAGAATGCCCCTGAGTTCAATTCCCAGTACCGCCAAAAAAAAAAAAAAAAAGGCTGGCTGTGAACCCGGATCCTCCAGTCTCAGCCTCCCAAGTACTGGGATTACAACCGTGCAATACCATACCTGGCCAAGAACAATTATTTTAAGCTACAAACATGAAAGAAGAAAGTCTAAAGCAAAAAAAAATCTTTTTTTTGTTTTCCAAGACTTTTTTATATACTTTTATTGGTGCATTGTAATCTCACATCAAAATGTTAGTGATAGTGACATCTATTTTCCTGAAAATAGTAGAATTTCATTGTGTTTATATCCTATAATTTTGCAATTTATTCATCTGATGATGGCCATCTAGGTTGGTTACTGTGAATTGTGCTGGTATAAACATGGATATGCATACATTACTATAATGTGTTGATTTCAGTCCCTTTGGAAAGATACCCAGGAATGGTATAGCTGGATTATATGGTGGGTCCATTCCCAGTTTTCTGAGGAATCTCCACAGTGATCTCCATAGCAGCTGAACTAATTTGCAATCCCACCAACAGTGTAGAAGAGTTCCTACTTCCCCACATCCCTGCCAGCAATTATTGTTGTTTGACTTATTGTCGATTGCCATTCTGATTGGGGTTAGATGGAATCTCAGTACAGTTTTTTTTTTTTTTTTTTTTTTTTTTTTGCGGTACTGGGGATGGAACTCAGAGGCATTCTACCTCCGAGCTATACCCCCAGCCCTATTTTTCATTCTTTATTTTGAAACCGAGTCTCACTAAGTTGCGGAGTGCCTCATTAGGTAGCTGAGGCTGGCCGCGAACCCGGATCCTCCGGTCTCAGCCTCCCGAATGCTGGG
>PVLC010001890.1:0-29520 GCA_004027655.1 Graphiurus murinus | reverse complement strand
AGTACAGTTTTAATTTGCTTCTCCTTGATTGCTAATGATGTTGAACATTGTTCATGTATTTATTTATCTATTTCTAGGGCTATAAAACCTAGAAAGATTTGGAATTTCTAAATCTTTTCAGCCACTAAGCCCTTCTGAGGGTACTCTGCATCAATCCTGATGTCTAATTCCAGTTTCTCTCTCTCTCTCTCTCTCTCTCTCTCTCTCTCCACACACACACACACACACACACACACACATACACACACCTATTTTACAAATGAGGAAATGGAATATAGATAAATTAAAAATTATTTCCATAAGAGCACAACTAATAACTTGTAGGGCTTGAACACAAATAAATATCATAATCGCAGAGCCAACTCACAGACCCTGCATGTCTGTTCATTGCCACACAAGTCGCTGCACAGTGCAGGCTCTCACTGGGATTGTTCGTAGCCTCATGGTCTTGACAAGTGCCACTTGTGTCCCTGCAGGAAGGAAAGAGCTCAGCTGTAGCCACAGGAGTTCTCTGGACAGTTTAACTTGTTGGTCTATAGATTCATAGTGGTCTTGGGGAGGCAGGTTGTAGCCACTGGGTGTCTGAGAATGACAGGAATGTCCTGTCATTGCTCAGTTCAAATTCAGCTACAGCTGCAAGAATTTGGGTGATTTTGCTGAATGGTCTGGGGATTTGTGCTCTTGACATATTTGAGTGTGGAAAGAAGAAGGTAATTGCTTTTGATAATGGTTCTCTGCAATCACTAGCTAGACAAGATTCTGCTTCTTCCTCACTTTATGTGGTCTCTGAAAGCCACCGATCCTGGCAGCCACCAGCTTTGGGGAAGGCTCACCAAGATGACACCACCTTAGCTCTCTGCACACCAGATGAGACACATAGAGTGCTTTTCAGTATTTTGGTCTCTGTGCTGCATCCAGTTCTACTTTTTTATCATCTTTCTTCTCTTGAGTTCTGATTGCTTTTCTTCTCTTGCCAAGAAACAGTCTTCCCGCTGAATGAGTTCTGAGACTTGGAGCAATTTAAATGCACTATCTTCTTCTATTACTCCTATTTCTCCATTTATCTCTTTTGGCTTTCCTTGACTATACTTTAGTATCACAAACATACAAAATCACTACCTATACCAGACCAATGTTATAGAGATGTTCCTTAATTCATTTAGAGTTGATTTTTATATGTGATGTGAAATAAGTATCTAATTTCCTACGTCAGCATATGAATATCTAGTTTTCCCAGTGCCATGTATGGAAGGGGCCGTCCTTCTCCATTATGTGGTCTTTGAATTTTTTTTTTTTTATTAATTGGTACATACATCTTTGTTAGGCACAAGCTGATAAAGGCATATATAAAAATCAATTGACTATAAATACATGGATTTATTTATGTTATTCAGCTCCATGAGAGCTCTGAGTATATTTTTACTAATATAACATAGTAGTATATTTTCAAGTCAAATAATATGATACCTCTGGCTTTGTTTTTTGCTCACAATTACTTTGAAACTATAGGGTGTTTTTGTGGTTCTATATAAATTTCAGGATTCTTTTTCATTACCTGTGAAAAGTCTTAGAATTTTCTTAATTTTTTTTTTATCAGTGCATTGTTATCATAAATCTTTGTTAGGTACAAGCTGGTAGAGGCATACATGCACACATAACTTATTTAACCTTTCTCCAAATCCCACCGCATTCCTTCTCCCCCTCCCTCCTCATGCTTGGTTTAGTAATTGACTCTGATATGTTTGTGAATGTACATCATGTGTTTTAGAGTGTTCCCCCCCCATCTCCCTGACCAACTAATCTCACTTAACATAATTTTTTTGAATTCCATCCATTTCTCTGTAAGTGACATGATTTTGTTCTTCTTTATGGCTGAGTAAAATTCCACTGTGTACATAATCCCATAGTTCTGTAATCCATTCATCTATCAATGGACATCTTGGCTGCTTCCATAGTTTGGCTATTGTGAATTGTGTGGCTATAAACATAGATACACATGCGTTGGTCTGATAGTTTGGTTTCCGTTCTTTTGGGTAGATACCCAGAAGTGGTATTGCTGGATCATATGGTACATTCATTCCCATTCATCTGAGGATCCTCCATTTCCAAAGTGGTTTTACTAATTTGCAATCCCACCAACAAGGTATTAGGGTTCCCACTTCTCCACACCCCTCGCCAACATTTGTTGTTGTTTGTGTTTTTGATGATTGCTATTCTGATTGGGGTTAGGTGAAATCTCAAGGTAGTTTTGATTTGTATCTCTCTTATTGCTAATGATGTTGAACATTTCCTCATACATTTATTGGCCATTTGTATTTCTTCTTTTGTGAAGTGTCTATTTAGATCCTTTGCCCATTTTTTGATTGGGTTATTTGTTTTCTTAGCTGTGAGTTTCTTGAGTTTTCTGTATATTCTAGATACTAGTCCTCTATCAGAAGAGTAGCTGGCAAAAATTTTCTCCCACTCTGTGGGCTCTCTGTTGAGGTTCTTGATAGTTTCATTTGCTGCACAGAAGCTCTCAATTTAATTTGATCCCATGTATTGACTTTCCATTGAATTCCTTGTGCCTTTGTGGTCTTGTTGAGAAAGTTTTTAGCTGTGCCTATGTGTCGAAATGTTGAACCTAAGCCCTCTTCAAGTAGCTTCAAGGTCTCTGGCCTTACTTCCAGGCTTTTGATCCATCTTGAATTGACTGTTGTGTAGGGTGAGAAAATGGGGTTTATTTCCATTTTTCTGTATATAGTTGATCAGTTTTGCCAAACCATTTGTTGAAGAGATTGGTAATTTAAAAGGTATCACATTGAATCTGGAGATCACTTTTGGGAGAATGGCCACTTTGATGATATTTATTCTGCGTATCCAGGAGCATGGGAGATCTTTCAGTCTTCTAAAGTCTTCTTCAACTTCTTTTTTCAATGTTTTACAAATTTCCCAGTAGAGGTCTTTTATCTCCCTGGTTAGGTGTATTCCCAAGTATTTTATTTTTTGGTGTGATGTAGGGATTGCTCATGTTATGTGGCATTTGGCACTTACAGGCTATGTGGCATTTGGCACTTACAGGCTCTGACCTTTCTTGGTGAAATCTGACCCCTCAGACCTAGGGAAGCCGGTGGGTGGGTCAAGGAAAGGCCTACCTCCCTCCCCCGCAGCTATAGGAGATCTGCTCCCATTGGCTCCCCCTGCCCAGCTTCACCTCCCTACCTGACCTGCCCATATATTCTATTGTGTGTTCCAATAAAGTTGAGTTCCTGCGGTGCTGCCTGACCGCTGACTGGACTCCCGGCTGGTGCTGGTTTTTTGGGGGGCTTCCCCGACTCCCCAGGGTGGTGGGCCCGGCCGCGACACTCTCCCTCTCGCTCGGCCCTGATGGGCGAAGCGGCTGGTCTGCTTTGCCCTACCCCGTGTGGCGTGGGACTTGACATCGGTTGCGTGGAACGCTACAGTGTGATATCATGAGTGGAATTTTTTCTGGATTTCTTTTTCTGCAGATTTATGGTTGGCATACAGGAAAGTTTCTGATTTTTAAGATTGATTTTGTATCCAGACACTCTCCTGAATTTGTTGATCAGTTCTATAAGCCTTTTGATTGAGTTTGTTGGGTCATCTAAATATATTGTTATGTCAGCTGCAAATAGGGATAGTTTTAGCTCATCTATTCCTATTTGTAATCCTTTGATTCCCTTCTATTGCCCTATTGCTCTGGCTAGAGTCTCCAGTACTATATTAAACAGAAGTGGTGGTAATGAACATCCTTGTCTTCTTCTTGTTTTTAGTGGGAATTCTCAAGGTTTTTTCCCATTTAATATGACGTTGCCTGTGGGACTATTGTATATTGCCTTTATGATGTTGAGGTATGTTCCTTCTATTCTGATTCTCTGTAGTGCCTTTATCATTAATGGGTGTTCGATTTTATCAAATGTTTTTTCAGCATCTATTGAGATGATCATGTGATGTTTGTTTTTGGATCTGTTTATGTGGTGAATTACATGGATTGTATTTTGTATGTTGAATCAGCCTTGCATTCCTGGGATGAACCCAACTTGTTCCTGGTGTATGATTTCCTTGAAGTAGTTTTGAATGCGCATTGCTGGTATTTTGGTTAGCAATTTTGTGTCTAAGTTCATCAACAATATAGGTCTTTATTTGGCTTTGGTATTACTGTGATGTTGGTATTAATAGAATGTATTGGGTAAAGTCCAGTTTCTTTCTATTTGCTGGAATATATTGGGGAGTACTGGGATTAGCTCTTCTATAAAGGTTTTATAAAATTCACTTGGAAAACCATCTAGTCCAAGGCTTTTGTTTGAAACTCTTTATCACTACTTCTTTCTCTTTGATTGCTATTGGTCAATTTAAGTTTTTTATATATATATATATATATATATTTTTACTTAATTTAGGAAGGTTGTATGTGTCTAGAAATTTTTCAATTTCTTCTAGATTTTCCACTTTGTCGGGGTATAGTTTTTCAAAGTAGTTTCTGATGATACTCTGGATTTCCTCACTTTTGGTGGTAATATTACTTTTTCATCTCTTATTTTGGTAATTTGGGTTGATTCTCTCTTTCTTTTTGTTAGGTTGGTTAGTAGTTTATCTAACTTGTTTATTTTTTTTAAGAAACCAGCTCATTTCTGTTCATTTTCTGTATCGTTTTTTATTCTCTACTTCATTAATTTCTCCACTGATCTTAATGATTTTCTGTCTTCTACTGGCTTTAGGGTTAGACTGTTCCTATTTTTCAAGGGCTTTGAGCTGTGTCATTAGGTTATCTATTTGGTGATTTTCTGTTCTTATGTAGGCACTCAGTGCTACGGATTTTCCTTTTAGTACTACCTTCAAGGTGTCCCAGACATTTTGATATGTTATATCTCTGTTTTTGTTTGTTTTTAGGAATTTTTAAATTTCTCTCCTTACTTCTTCTATGACCCATTCTTCAATAAGTAGTGTGGTGTTTGGCTCCATGTGTTTATATGGTTACTCTGGGTCTTCTTATAGTTGATTTCTAGTTTCATTCCACTGTGGTCTGAAAAGACACAGAGGATTATGTCACATTTTTTGGGTTTGCTACTTCTCACTTTGTGGCCCAGGATGTGGTCTAATTTTGGAGAAGGTTCCATGAGCAGCTAAGAAAAATGTGAATTCAGCTGTAGTTGAGTGAAATATTCTGTATGTGTCTAATAGGTCCATTTGGTTTATGGTGTTCTTTAGGTCTGAGGCATCTTTACTGACCTTTTGTCTAAAAGATCAATCTAGTGATCTGAAAGGAGTATTGAAGTCTCCCAGTATTATTGTATTGAAATCTATGTGTGACTTTATATCATGAAGAATTTGTTTTATAAAAGTAGCTGCACCTGTTTGGGGCATAAATGTTGACTATTGTTATTTACACTTGCTGAATTGTTCCTTTTACTAGTAACAAATGACCTACTTTGTCTCTTCAGATGAGTAGGCTTGAAGTCTAATTTGTCTAATATCATAGATGTTACTCCTGTTTGTGTTTGTGTTCCATTGGCATGGATTACTTTGTTCCAGCCCTTCACATTTAGTTTATGAGAATCTTTACTTGTTAGGTATGTTTCTTGCAGAAAGCTTATAGATAGATTCTGTTTTTTAATCCATTTTCCTACCTTGTGTGTTTTTATTGGGGAGTTGAGGCCATTTATATTCAGTGTCATTATTGAGAGATGATTTTTAATTCCTAACATTTTGAGTTTTAAGTTCTGTTTGAGGTAGAGTTTGTTCTTCTTTCCTTAGTTGTTTGCTTGCTGGAAACAGCTATTACTTAGTGTTTCTTTGGTTCTGATGTTTATATGTTAGTTCTTTTTCATTGTTAATCTCTTTATTTTCTCTAGTGCTGGTTTGAAAGACAAATTCTTTCAGCTTCTGTTTGTCATGGAAGGTTTTCATTTCCCTGTCAATTTTGAGAGATCATTTTGCTGGGTAGGAAAAACTTGGTTACAGGATGTTTTCTTTCAGAGTTTGGAATGTCTTGCTCTTCGTCCTCCTAGCTTTCATGACTTGGTTTTTGAGGTTTGGAGTGATTGTAATTGGTTTTCCTCTAAATTTTACTTTGTCATTTACTTTCATTGTCTTTAAGGTTCTCTCCTTGGTCTCTACATTAGTCAATTTGATTATTTTGTGGCATGTTGTACCTTTTCTTTGATCTTATCTAAAGGGGGTTCTATATGTTTCCTGTACCTGTGTGTCAACTTCTCTTTGTAGGTTTGGAAATTTTTCTGATATTACTTCTTTGAAAAGATAGTTGATTCCATTGGTTTTAGCTTTTAATTTTTTTCTATGCCTATTATTCTTAGGTTAGGTCTTTTAAAATTGGTCTAGATCTCATCAATGTGCAATTCATGCTGTAAAATTGCTTTTTTCTAAATTATATACTACGTGTTCATTTTTGGATTGGTCATCTTCTAATAGTGATATTCTATTTTCCAAGTGGTCTAATCTACTGTTCATAGTTTGCATTGATGCCTTCACTTCAATTATTGCATCTCTCACATTCTTCACTTCCTTCAAGACTTCTTTTTGATTCCTGTGGAGGGTGTCAGATTCTTTGTTTATTGGTTTCTTTATTTCTTTCAGGCTATCTCTGAATTCTTTGTTGAAATCCTGTATTATTTCTACTATTAAAGGTCTGAATTGTTCTTCTGGTGATCTCTGCAATTCTGTGTTGGTGAGTTCTGTTATTGTGGGGTTTTGGATGCTCATTCTTTCTTTGCTATTTCCCCCCCACCATGATTTCAATTTTCTTAAGTTTATATCTTTGCTGCTTTTTCTAGCTCTCTCTCAACCTATAGGTTTCCTATATCTATTTTCTCTCTGTGAATAGTATCTTGTATTGAGTTGTTGTTACTGTAGGGCTCCTTCTGCCCACTGCAGTGTTGACATTGTTGGATTTGAGGTGTTGAAGTCTGTAATCCTGTTTCTTGCTTTTGTCATAGGGATTTGGGTCAGAGGCATGATCTGGACAGCTTGTTCCCTCTGCATTTTTAAGCCTTAATGTGAGAGATTTTGACCTCTTTCTTTTATCAACTGAGGTAGGTATATCCTTGGTGTCTGGCTGTCCTTGTCCTTCTTGGCAGTTCACTTCTCTGGTCCAATCTCAGCAGTAGAGATTTAATGGTGTCATCTGGTATATACAAGGTCAGGTTGTGTTGTGTTCAATGGTGAAGTCTGGGTGAGGGGGGAGAAGCTTAAGGTAGATAATATGATCAAGTAGGATGAGAGATTGAGTGTGGTAAGGTAATATATGATAGACATTAGAGATAGTGAATATGTGGGGGATTCTAGTAGTCAATGTAGAGTATTTAGATGTAGTGAAATGAGATGGAATTAATGTAAGACAAAGAGAAAGAATAAAAAGAAAAGAGAAAAAAAGGTGGGTTTGAAGGGAAGAATATAGATAGGAAAGAAGGGGGATGTTTGTAAAATAGATGAGGAAGAGATCAGACAAACCATCATAAAATAACAGTGACCAACTACCTACCAACCAAACGAAAAAATAAAGCAATATAAAAATAAAAACATACTATGCGAAAAAATAAAAAAAGAGATAACACACACACACACACACACACACACACACACACACACCCTTGCAAATATGCAAGTATAGAGTCAACTTGGCCTCTGCAGTCCTCTGGGATCTGCCTGGATATTTTCAGCTGTTTAATGTCCACTCACTATAGTAGATTTTTGAGCATGTTCCAAGCATTCTTATTTGCTCAGTAACCTCTAATGGTGATGATATTTTTTGATCCACTCGTGGGTCACCTGAAGTGGTTAGGGCCCTGACTTGATGTCTCTCTCTGTCAGTGTAGGCACTGAGTTCCACTGGTGCTTCTCTGTCGTGTCCCACGTGACACGAGGTAGTGCAAAGCAGGCCACCCCCTTGGTTACCGGGGCCGAGCAAGAGGGGGAGTGTCGAGTGTCGCAGCTGGGCCCACCACCCTGGGGAATCGGGGAAGCCCCCCAAAAAACAGCACCGAGCCTGGAGGCCAGTCAGCGGTCAGGCGGCGCCGCTAGAACTCAGCTTTATTCGAATGCACAATAGTATATATGGGAAGGTCAGGTAGGGAGGTGAAGCTGGGGGGTAGGGTGGGGAGGAGCCAATGGGAGCAGATCTCATCACCAGTAGCTGTGGGGGAGAGAGGTAGGCCTTTCCTTGACCTACCCACTGGCTTCCCTAGGGCAGAGGGGTCACATTTGACCAATAAAGGTCAGAGCCTGCGAGTGCCAAATGCCACATGACATGAGCGGTCCCTACACCTCTCTTGTTGCTTGTTTGCGTTTCTGAGCTCTCCACAGGGCCTGTCCTTGTGCCACTCTCTGTCTTTGTAGGCAATGCTTGTCCCTGGGTCTGTATCCAGTGTTAGCCTGGGGCTCCATGCTTTCCTCAGGCCCTGTGTCTGCATCTCTTTCTCTACCTATGCATGTGGTGGGTGTCCAGTCTAATCATGGAGCACTTGCCAGGGGCCCTGCATACATCTCTACCCCCACCCCCCCCCACCCCCACACACACTTCTGCTCCTATCCAAACACTACAAGAGTGGGCCACAGAATGACCTGTGGCTGCCCTGTTGACGTACAATTTAATGCTGCTCTGGCTCTGGAAGGAGAGGTGAGCTGAGGTGTCACTGCTATAGGTTCAAGCAGAATGTCCCGTGGTTTGCCTCTCTGGTTAACATGTGGAAATATGCCACCATCTAAGAGATGGTCCTTAATTTTATCCAGAGTTTTAATAACTTCACTGTTGAGATAATCTTTAAGGATATTTTTTTACTTTGAGAGCCTTTTGTCATTCAAAAAGGTAACATTTAATGCATCTTTTAAAACTAAGGAACTTCTGACCTCTTTTTATTTTCTCTAAATTTTGCTTGAAAATAGAATAGTTTTTTAAACTTATTTCTCTCTAACCATGCTTTATCATCTATTGTGTAGAATATCAGTTGGCAACTTTTTTTGTGGAAATATCCTTTACAAAGTGTAACAGATTACTTAGTACATTTTCTTTTTTCCCATGTTATCACAGGAAAGGTTTTACTAAACTATCAAGTATTATGTAACAAGAGTAATCTTTTCTCCAGCTTCCAAGAAAAATCTCCTTACTGTTCTTCCAATCAAACAATTTTCTTGATGATTATAAGGGTTCTATTAGCCACAAAGTCCTAGAGTTAATATCATATAGTTTCTTTTTAATTGTAGTACTTAATTCTAGGTACCATTTTCTCTTCCTGTTATTCTCCACAACAAACCATCTAAAACCTTATATATAAAACTGTTAAGAGTAAAATTTTCTCCTGATTGTGTGACTTCACTAGGATTAGATGAGCAGCTCTCATTTGGGATCTCTTATAACATTATCACCATATAGCAGTTGGAGACATTATACTCAATTAAGTTACACGTTCAAAATGTATAACCCACAGAGTTTATAGTCAATTTTGGTTGTGAACTCTCACCTCAGCCTGGGCTACAGGCTAAAGGGACTTCTCTATATGACCTAGGCTTTATACAGAATTGTGATAGTGTTCTGAAAATGCATCTCAACAGCAAGTGTTTCAAGAGACACTGCTAATAGCTTCAAGCCTTCTTAAACACATAACTTCAGTGTGTTCTGTTGGCCAAAAGTAAGTTTTGGGGCCAGTGTATATTGTAGTAGGAAATATTCCGCAAAGTCATGACCATTAAGAGTTATAGTCACCTCAAGGACCATAGAAGGAGGCCAGTGTCATATAAAAAATATTAGTGTATTAACCCTGTTACAAATATAATTTATTGGATGACTTAAAAGATTTTGGAGATAAGTGCATAAATTTTATGTAATTTTGTTGAATTGTTTTCCAGCAATATGAGAAAAATTGTCATAACTTTTATGTAAGTACCATTGACATTTTTATCAAAAATTAATATTAACTTTGCCTTTTTATTTTCAACTATAGCTTTAAAAATGATGTGTTGTTAGTTTCAGAGTTTTCTCAATGTAATCTTAAGTTTCCTTATGATTCAGATAATTTTTATGGTTACTTTTTGTTAAATAAAAGCATCTATAAAAGCATACAAAATGATTAAGTGCATAGTAAGAACTAATACATTTTTGCTTAAGTGACCTTTTTCTATTTTATGAATGTTTTATTTAATTTTAGATGTTTCTCAGGGCATTGTTAATATACAACATAGTGAGATTCATAGGGAAACAAACATACATGCACACATCACTTGGTGTACTTCCATCTGAATATTTTAAATTCTTTTTCTCTTTTTTTCTAACATTCACTGCTACTTCATAAGTATGTTGTAAAGATTAATAACTTAATTAGCAGACATATGGAAGGCATTTTTAAATTCTCAAAGAAATGCAATTTAAATGATAATGATAGCACTGTAATGGTTATTTTCAAGGGGAATTAACCTTTTTTGAGGTAATTGATTAATTGTGCCTAAAATTAGTCAATTTTATTTCCTTCTGAAAAGGTAATTTCATTCTTAATAATATCAAGGATTATCTGATCCATGCCTTCCTAAAAATTTTTTTACTTTACTGGGTATCTTAGTGTATTTGTGCTACTATAATAAAATGCTTAACACTAGGTAATTTTAAAAGGACAGAAATTTATTTCTTATACTTCTAGGGGCTTGAAGTCTAAGATCAAGGCAGCAGGAGAGTCCATGTTTTGTGAGAGCTCTCTGCTTCTAAAGTGGTATGCTGCTGCACCCTCCAAAAGGGAAGAATGCTGTGTCCTCACATGGTGGAAGGGAAGAAAGGAGGAAAGGACCTCAGCTACATCCCTCCAGCACTTTCAGCAGACATTAATCCATCTTGAAGGCAGGGCCCTCATGACATAATTATTTCCCCCAAAGTCCCACTTCTAAATATCACCATGATGGCACTGTGGTTTGGGGACAAAAATTGGGGGGGGGAAAGGGGAATTCAGACCATATCCCTGTTTTCAAGTATTTGCTTCCTGAGGTCCAAAATAACTGAAAAATAAAGCTCAGGAGTAACAAAAATAGAAAACAACACATTTATTTCATTAGACTTCCTGGTCTTTTTATTCTTTCTGTATAAAGTACCCACTACTTTGCTGAATTTGTTAATCAGCTCTAGTAGACTTTTGATTGAGTTTTTGGGGTTTCTAGCTATAGGACATGTCATCTGCAAAAAAAAAAAGATAATTTTAATTCTTCATTCTTATTGAATTCCTTCTCTTGTCTTATTGCTCTGGCAAGAGTCTCGAGGACTATATTGAAAAGAAGTGTTGATACTGGACATCTTTGTCTTTTTCCTGAGTTTAAAGGGAATTCCTGCAGTTTTTCCCCATTCAATATGACGTTGGCTTTGGGCTTATTGTATATTGCCTTAATGATTTTCTGTAGTGTTTTTTTTTTTTTAACATGAATGGGTGTTGGATTTTTCAAACACTTTTTCAGCATCTATTGAGGTAATCATGTGATTTTTGTTCTTAGTTCTATTTATGTGGTGAATAACATGTATTAATTTGCATATGTTGAATTGGCCTTGCTTTCCTGAGATGAAACCAACCCGTGTTCATAGGAGCACAATTCACAATAGCAAAATTATGGAAACAACCTAGGTATGCATCAATAGATGAATGGATTACAAAATTATGGGAAATACACACAATGGAAGTCTACTCAACAATAAAGAAAAACAAAATTATGTCATTTGCAAGAAAAAGGAAGGACCTGGAGAAAATATGTTAAGTGAGATTAGCCAGTCACAGAAAGTGAAGAGTCATATGTTTTCTTTAATTTTTGCAAGCTAGGTAGTAATTGGAATACAAAAGGGGTTGTAGATAATGGAGGAGAAACCCTGAGTGGAGCCAGAGGGGTGGTCTGAGGGAAGGGGAGGGGAAAGACTGAGGTTCCTTAATGGAAATACTATCATCAACTATGTGTATATATGTGAATATACCAATGTCAATCTCAGTACTTTGTATTGGGAAGGAGGGGGCACCAGGTGCTGTGTGCATGTATGTCATTGTCAATATGACTTACATTATTATGTGAGACTATACTGTACTAATAAAAGCATATTTAAAAAAGGAAAGTACCCACCCAGTTATGTGTGCTTTTCATTTAGCAGATGAAAGCTCTCTCATGGTAAATTACAAAATGGAGGGTCAGAAAATGCTAAAGTCTTGACTATAGATCCTCTGAAAGAGAAAATGCTAAGCCATGCATACTCCCCCTTCCCCTCAATCAACAGCTAAATCACTTTTTGTTGATGCAGTGCAATGTTTGAGGCTGCAAACTTTCTAAAAGGTTTATTTAGGTTTCAGGTTGGAAGGTTCAGAGTCTAGTTGTAGTCAAGGGCTGCCCCATTGACTGTATCACTTCAGGGGGCATGGTGGGTAGTAATAGTTGGAAGGCATGTCAGGAGCAAGCAAGTGACTATATCTGGGTCCAGAAGAGGCAGAGGATGTGGCTGGTTCCCACAGTCCCTTTCAAGGTCATGTACCTAATGATCTAAGGAACTACCACTAGGACTACCCCTCTCCTAAAAACTCATACTATCTCCCAATAGTGACACCCGGGGGACCAAGTCTTTAACATGTGAGCCTTTGGAGTACACTATCCATATTCAAGTAATAAATGTCTATACAAAATTAGCAAAGTAGGAAAGGAATAAAGTGTTTTTTCCACCAGAATTATGTAGATGATATTATTTGTTAATAGTTAATAAAAATCCAAAGAGAAGATTATACATGTATATACATATATGTATGCAAAGTATTAGGTTAAATATTATTCATGAGAAGGAGAATGGTATGAATAATACATTAATTAGAATGCTTACTGATAAACATCCTAAGAAACCACCTATATAAAACATTCAGAAGTATTGTCAGATGAAGATTATTTTCATATTTCTGTAGTATAAAAGTTGATAAAATATTCTGGAAAACAAAGTCAGTCCATAATTTGAAAAAAATATTAGCTAAATTCTCCCACAATTGCATTTGGAGTAGTGACATTTGGACTTTCTAAAACTTTTTTTACTACAAATGTTATTGTAATATTTATCTGAATAATTTGCTCTCACTATAAGGATGTCAAAACCCAAAGTGAATATTTGCAGAAAAATATTGCAACCATTATATGCAATTATATAGTATCTCTTACATGATTTGGGTTGTAATTAAAATAATCAAATCATCTAAGAGTCAAAAGCAGATCAATGTTAGTTTCATCATCCTTAAGCATTTTTGCTTTTAAATAGTTTTTTTCAAAATTTTTGAAATAAAATCTATAATATTTAGAGTAACCAAGGAATTATTAGACCACTGGCACACTTTGCTTGTGCATATTCTGTTCTATTATGTGTGTTTCATATCCCTTTGGAATGAAAGAGTGTCAGAAATGAACTTTTTCCAGGTCAGAAAGCACAGTATTCATGTATTTTCAGTAACCTAGTACTTGATGAATGTAGATTTTTTTTCTACTGAGTTTATATTGAAACAAATATTTTGAAATCTATTGAATTTTAAAGATCCATTCTGGTGGTCAAATGTTACATTTGTGTATATTACAAAATATTTGGATTTAGATATCTACATTCTCTCATTTGTGTGATAAATCTAAAAAAGTAAGTCATAATATCTTTAATATTGAGAAAATCTTATAAGTCACTTAGGATACTCCTTTCACCTCACCCAACTTAAGTGATTTTTACTATGAGAATAAAAGTGTTTCAGTCTAGGTTCCCCCCACCCCACTCTGTACTTTATGGCCAAAGCACCTGGTATTCTGCATTGCAGGAGAAGGGGTGGGGCCATCAGATTGAAAGGCAAAATGCAAGCATGGGAAAGGATTAATCATCTACGATTTAGAGATAATCTGCTTATTCTATTTCTCATGAATCAAGAATGTTAAGAGTTTCCAAAATATGAATGCAAGGTTTTTATTAATATTCTCAGCATATTCTTGACTGGACTTGGAAATTTTATGGTCTAATAGAAAAAAAAATCAGCAGAATTTCAGCTTAAGTGTCCTTTACTCTAATTTGACCTTCATCACAAATATAAAGAACTCATGATGCTCTGATGCTCTGTACCTATGAGGGCAGATTTCAATTTAAAAGGATTATGCTCCCAAATGCCAGAGCTGCCAGCAGCTATCTATGGGAAGCTGTTTTGGGACATTGTTCCTAAAATTATTGCTTCTAGCAGATGGCTGATCCACAAGTGAGGATGATTAAGTACTTAAAATGATGAAAAAAATGGGACTTTTGGGGGTGAAAGGCAGTCACAACACCTAATTTCTTGAAAACCTATACTGATATAAAACCTTAACAGTTACAACACTAATGGGAAAATACTTCCTTTCCTCTTCTCACAAAGCACTTTTCCTCCTACAAGTATGTCATACATTATAAATCATTGAGGGAATTGTGAACTATGATTGAAATAATTTTTTAAATTTTTTCAAATGCTACACTTTTTATTCTTATATGGGCACTGATTTATTAATTTCCAATTGTAATATATTCCATGGCAAATAGTTTTAGATAATGGCATATTCTCTGCTGAATGCTGCATAGCCTATTGAGACAGTATCACCCTAATTAAAATGCACCTAGGAAAGTATCACTGTGGTCAGGACTTCAAAGATGGTTAAGACAAATTAATATTGTTGAACCCAAGAGGTATATTATAAATTCCTCTTTATGCTTCCTTTATTTCTTTCAAGGACAATTTACCCCCTACAGATATAACTGATCTTTTATGTTTCTTATTGTATCTTCATGAAAAGTACTTTAATTCACTGCTTAAAGATTTCAGATTTACTCTGGGCATTATAAGTTTTTGAGTGCAAACAACATGACATAATCTCAATTTCCAAAATTATGTTGAGAATTAGAAATTAGGATTTTAAAAGAACGTAAGCTTATTTTATAAAACTGTGATAAACAAACCAAAATTATGACTTTTGTTCATGGTATTTGCCAGTAAATTTAAAATATATTACTTATAAATACAATATGTTATATTACAAATGCTCATTTGAAAAAATAGCTATTGGAAGAGGGAAATTCAAAGTTAAGTATCCTTTTTAAATTAGCATTCTTGAACTGATTTCTTATGTTTAGTAAAATTATGAGGAAGTAATAAAATTGTGAATAAATCTTAGTCTTTGGCAAGAAATATAGCTGATGATTAAAGAATGTTTTTTACACTTTTATGCAGGGTAGTTCATACTCCCAGATTTTGAGACTGTGTCTACATGGGGAAGAAATGATAATAGCTTAATAATTGGGTTATGAAAGTGTGTGTTTGTGTTAATTCAAACAAGTAAGACAGTGTTGTCTAATGGTTACAGGTGCAGTATGTGGAGTCAGAATGCCTTGCTTTCCTATCAAGAGTAATAATATTTTAAAATTTTTTTACTTTTGTTGTGGAACTGGGGCTTGAATCAGGATCATTCTACTTCTAACACCCCAAAGCCTTATTTTTTTTTTTTTTTATTGTAAACAAGGTCTCATTAGGTTGCTGATAGTCTAGCTAAGTTTCCAAGACTGGTCTTGAACCTACAATCCTCCTGTCTGGGCCTCCTATGTACTAGGATTATAGGCATGGGCCACCACACCCAGCTAATAATGATTTGAATGGTTTTTTTATCACAGATATTCTTTTTCTTTTTTTTTGAAGTACTGGGGATTGAATGCAGGGCATTCTACCTCCGAGCTACACCCCCAGTCCTATTTTTTATTCTTTATTTTGAAACAAGGTCTCACTAAGTTGTGTTGGGCCTCACTATGTAGCTGAGGCTGGCCGAGAACCCAGGTCCTCCTGTCTCAGCCTTCCAAGTACTGGGATTACAAGCATGAACCACCATGCCCGGCTGATCACTGATATTCTTTTGGTTAGCCATGATAAACTTCCCTGAAGGATACTTCTGGCTTAATTTTTCTCTTCAAAAAATTAATTTTGAAGGATTTTCATTAAGCAAATTGAAAGTCAAATGATATAAATATTGATTAAAAAAAGAATAAAAAGAAAAAAGAAGGGGCTTCCAGCCTTGGCTGGACTGGTATGTGAAATGTTTCAAAGGTATAGAGTTGTTTGCATTTTGCAAATTCTGTTGTTCAACTTGCTTAGACTGCATATAGTGTGATCAATGGCATATACCTTCTTTTGAGAGTCCGAGATTTTCTTGAGTTGTGGTTCATCACCCAGTGGAATGTCTAGATAACTCGCCCATAATAAACCCCTTGGATTCTGAGTTTTAAGTGGGCTTACCTGCGCAGAAACAATAGCTACCTCTGGAAGAAGGAGCAAATACACAAGGCTATGCTAAATCAGTCTTTTTTGTTGCTGATTTCTGTAAAAAAAACTATAGTTAGGAGTATAACTACCTTTGAGTGCTGTGAATCTTTTTAGGAAATCATTGAACTTGTGCTTTGTGTTGAGAATCCCCAAATAGATGGCCTCAATTACATTATGTAAAGTCATGCCGTTTGGGATTATGTTGGGAATCAATACCAGAATTTTATAGGACAGGATCATAATTCTTGGTTTTGATTGTGAAAAAGGAGCAGTTTCTTTATGCCTATCCCTAAAGAAGAGGGAGTCAGAGATGAAGTGGATATTGAACATGGAGTTCAGCAGAGGCACTTTTTATTGTTTCCTTCTCATGTATTGTTCAGCATGGTAGCCATAGCCACATGTGGCTTGTGGCTACCATATGGAGCAGTGAAGATCTAGAAGTTTTTAGTTTTTATAGAGACATTTGAAGACCATGCTTGTTAGTACTAGCTGCCAGGTGAGAATGAATTTTTCCTGTTGTTCTAGTGTGTGACCTTATGCCTTAATATTTTCTGCAAGCTAAAAGCATCTTTGCTATGTCCAAAGGCAGTGTTCAAGTACATTCAACTAGCAATCTTGAATATATAAAGAACCTTATAAGGATAATTGGCAAAGTTTATATGGAGTATAAAAATTAAGTAATAATTTAATTCATCAGTGTTAATTTCCTGATATTGATGGTTAAATTATGGTTATGTAGGAAAAGTCAATATTTAGAAACTGTTAAAGGATAATAAAGTCATTATATTTTTAAGTTATTCTCAGGTGATATAGAAAAATTATATAATCTCTATTTCCTGTTATTCACTCTGTGTGTAATCCTGATCCTATGTGTGTACACATATACAGAGAGAGAGAGAGAGAGAGAGAGAGAGAGAGAGAGAGAGAGAGAGAGAGAGAATGGTGAAATACTTATGAAGGATAAATTGGAATAAATAAAATAAATTAATTTTGTACCATATCTGAAAACTTGAAGTTGTTTTAAAATAAAAAGATTTTAAAATCCCTGACATATTTAGCTTAGAAATTAGGAAACACAGTATTACTAGATAGTCAGTCATATTATCTTGGGCAGAAATCATAGGCTGGCACCTCCAACCATTGAAAAAAATCATCTAGATGTATTTCATTGGATGGAGTATTTTTTTTTTTTTTTTTTTTTTTTTTGTGGTACTGGGGATTGAACTCAGCGGCATTCTACCTCCGAGCTACACCCCCAGTCCTATTTTTTATTCTTTATTTTGAAACCAAGTCTCACTAAGTTGCGGAGTGCCTCACTAGGTAGCTGAGGCTGGCCGCGAACCCGGATCCTCCGGTCTTAGCCTCCCGAATGCTGGGATTACAAGCGTGCGCCACCACGCCCGGCTTGGATGGAGTATTTTTAAAATAATGTATGAACTTAAGTGCTTTAAAGCAGGACGTGCATTCTCTACTTCCAACAGGTTCTGTCTTTCTCTATTGCCTTTAGTCAGCCTTAATCACAGATAATAAAATTCAATGCACAGTGCTTACCACATCCAGGCACGGTTGTAAGTACTTTCTATATATTAGCTTATTGAATTTCCAACAAATTCTGTAAGGCAGTGTGTATGGCAGCCTCTAAAATGACCCTTGAGTCATTTTAGACTCCTGTTATTCACTCTCTTTGCAATCCCTGTACCTTGAGTACAGGCTGGACCACGTGACTTAGTTGTAACAAAAGATAATACAGCAAAAGTTATGGGATATTTGTTCTAATATTAGTTTACAGAAGACTCTGACTTTCTGCTTGCTTTCTTGATTTCTTTCACTTTCTTCTTTCAGTGAAGCCAGATGTCATGGTTGACCACACCGAGGGGTGACCCATAGGAACTGTGAGATGATAAATTATTCATACACCATTAATTACTGGAATAATTTGTTACACAGAAGTTGATAACTACTATAGGTATGTACTCTTATAATTTCCATTTTAAAGGCCAAACTGAAACTAAATTCTAGTCTACTCATTGACAGAATATTTGTGTAAAACACACAAAATAAATATGTTGCTTCTTTCTAATAAGATACCTGCCTAACTCTTGGAGCCATTTCTTTGTGATCTCCATAGCATGCATTTTTTAGCAAGTTAGATTTTCTTTTCTTTCCTTTTCCTTTTCTTTCCCTCCCTTTCTCCCTCCCTCCCTCCTTTCCTTCCTTCCTTCCTTCCTTCCTTCCTTCCTTCCTTCCTTCCTTCCTTCCTGCCTTCCTTCTCCATTATTTTTCTTTTTCTCTTTCTTTCCTTTTTTGTATACTGGAGACTGAACCCAGGAGTGCTCTAGCACTGAGTTCTATCCCCAACCCTTTTTATTTTGAAACAAGATCTCTCTAAATTACTGCACAAAGGCCCAAATCTGTGATTTTTCTGCCTCCACCTCCCAAGTATCAGGATTACAGGCATGTGCTACCTACAACTAGTTACAAGTATATATATTTAATGTATCAGTGTTAATTTCCTGGTACTGATGGTTATATTATAGTTATGATGAAAAGTCAATATTTAGAAAGTATTAAAGGATCATGAAGTCATTATATTTTTAAGTTATTCTCAGGTGATAGAGAAAAATCACATATATAGAGAGCCTGGATTATCTCTATTTCTTGTTATTCACTCTGTGTGTAATCCTCATCCCATGTGTGTATGTGTATATATGTGTATGTATGTATACAGAGAGAGATAATAGAAAAAAAATGACGGAATATTAATGATATATTGCCAACAAGAAATATGATTTTGTAGCTGAGAGTGCTTTAAACATATTATTAAAATTAGGAGATCAAGATATATTTAATCACATTAAAAGGTTCTCTATGAGAAATATAACAATGAAAATTAAAAAGATAAAACACAGAGCATGATAGCTAGCTAGCTAGCTAGATAGCTAGCTAGCTAGCTAGATAGATAGATAGATAGATAGACAGAAAGTTAATAGACAAAGTAAAATTAAAGGAAAAAAGATACCTAAATCCAAATATGGCCTTTCCACTTGTGTGTCTTGAGTTATTCACTATGGTAACAATCCTTACTTGCCCTGAGGGAGTTCCAGTCTCCCTTATTCAGATGAGAAGTCCTCATTGTTTCCTTGCAGGGCTATTATTATTTACTTAAAGGAATCATATATCTACTTCTTCACCTTAGTGTACAGTTTAATTTGCTTGTTATATTGTTCCTGATCCATAGAATAATCTCTGTTCTAAGTCAGGAAATTTTCAATTGTACTGAACTTTGAAGAAAAGACTTTTGGAACATTTAGATATTTTATTTTTTTATAGCAGTTTTGTTGATATATAGTTTACACAACATAAAACTTACCCTTTTAAAGTTTATATTTTGCTAGTTTTTAGTACATTCACAGAGTTGTTCATTCCTTACTATGGTCTAATTTTAGAACATTTATATTGTCCCACAAAGAAGCCCCATACCCATTAGCAGTTTTTTTTCTATATCTCCTCAACTGCTGTTTTGAGCAACCACTAATATCTACAGATTCTTGTTCTGTTTCTATAGATTTCTATATTCTGGCCACTTTGTATAAATGGAATCATACAAGATATAGTTGTTTGAGTCTTCACTTAGCAGTATGTTTTCAAGGATTACCCACGCTGTAGCTGGCATTAGTGCTTCATTTCTTTTCATTGTTGAATAATATATGCCATATGTCTATATCACATTTTTTATCCATTTATGGGTTGATGGATCTCTGTATTTTTATGGTTTTTTATTTTTCACTATTAGGAATAATGTCATTAACGTTTGTGTTCAAGTGTCTGTGTTTTAATTTTCTATGAGTACATATTCTGGGTCTTATAGTAAGTATGTATTTATGCAAATGTCAAATTGTTTCTCAAACCACATGGTTTTATATTTCTCCCGTGAAGGTTCCAACTTCCCCATTTGCTTATCAACGTGTATAATTGTCAGGTTTTAATTTTATCAGTTCCAATAGATATAAAAATATATCTCATTGTGACTTTGATTTGCATTTCCCTAATAACTGTTCATTTGTACATCTTCTTTAGAGAAATGGCTATTCAAATTCTTTGCTCATTTAAAAATTATGCTTTCTTTTTATTATTAAATTATAAACACATGTTCTGCATTCAAGTGCTTATCAGATGTATGGTTTTCAAATATTTTCTCCATCTTCCATTTTTCAGTGTGTGTGTGTGTGTGTGTGTGTGTGTGTGTGTGTGTGTGTGTGACTGTGGATTGAACCCAGGGCACATCTTAGCTACACTCCAGCCCTTTTTGTTTTTTATTTTGAAATAGTGTCTCACTAAGTTGCTGAGGGTCTCACTAATTTTGGGGGGCTTGCCTCAAACTTGTGATCCTCCTGTCTCAGCCTCCCAACTACTAGGATTATAGACATGTACCCCTTTTTACCTTCTTGATGATGTTTGTTAAGACATTCACATTTTTTATCTCCATGAAGTATTTAGCTTTTTTTAAATAGATTTTGGTTTTAATCAAAGTGTTAAATATGTCTATAATAACAAATATTCCAAAAATAAACTGTATCGTTACTGCATTTTCATTAAGCACTCATTTTTTCTATTTTTTTAATCTAATTTTAGCATCTCTTATTGTCATCTTCAAAAATGCTTGTGATAAGAAAAATTCAAGAGCAAAGGTGTTCAGGGAGTATTTTGAGAACATGCTAATCAAATATTTCAGCCAAACCTTCTGTATTGGGACCCATTTACATGTTAGCTGAAAATATTGTACTTTCAGTAGTAATGTTTCAAAGTCGGAGTTTTTAGGTTGGACTCTGGACTATTTCCCAGATTTCAAGGATTTTTCACATTCTCTTGGTGAAACCATGCTGGTTTAAATTATTTTAACTGATCTAGAGTTCTCTGAACTCTTGGTATTATTCGCTTTAGATTAGAGCTTTTTATTGGAGTAGTCCTAAGTAATTAGAGGTCATAAGGGAGTCCTTAATGCTAATCTCTTTATTCACATAGGTGTCAATAAAATGATCTCCCTGCATGTGTGTGCTTATGTTTTGTTTACTAAACCAGATACTCTATAATTTTCTTTCTTACGTTTGCAACAAAGTGCAGTCCATTTAAATTTTTATTCATTAAAAGGATTTTCAGAGTTTATTTTTCATTATTTAACAAGTAAAAATAAGATATGAGATGAAGGATAATAGTGGAGTAATGTGTGCTCAATAAAAAGGTTGTCTTACCAATCCATATATAAGGTTGATAGACCCCTCCTCTCAAACTATCACCACCAGATATGGTCAGTCTTGCCCCAGATTTCAGATTAAGAACTTTAACATCTTATGAAGCCAAAACAAATAAAAAGGCAGGCTTTGTAATACCTGTAAAAATGTACAGGACTAGTCCTTTTTCACTTTATTCTTTTCATTTTATTCAATTGGGTCAACATCTTAATTTAAGGAACAAACCAACAGTGGCTAGTAGAAGCAAAGCGGTTGTGAGAAAAGTTACAAAGAATTCTATGGACAGTCATAGGAAGCTGTGGAAGATCTGAACAGACTGGGTTTAAGGCTAATCAGCAAGAAACAACTTGCAATTTTATTATGCCCTGTCACCGACTGTTCTCCAGGTGGACACAGACATCATAGCACACCTCAACATCAAGGGTAACATTGATGGCAGATGCCTCTGGATCCTGGATGCCATACCAAGTACTGCTCAGTTCTTACATGAAGATAGAGGATGCATCCTACCTTTGTGGTGAGCTGCCAGAATTGATGTTGTGTGATTCTCATCTGTTCACATCAGTAGCTTCCAATTAAAGTTCAGGAGCAAGTGTTTGGATCCAAGACAGGTCAGGCAGATAAATATCTCCGATATTTGGCTCCTGTGTATGAGGAGTTTTTGCCTCCTGATTCAGGATTCCCTACTCTGAGTACTGCTCACATGCAGAGTAATCCAAATCAGTGGTGGATATCCATGCAACCAGTTATTACCACTTATCCATTGGGGAAAAAAGAAATAGCAAAAACAAGTCACTGAAGAATGACAGTTTACAATATCTCTAAAGCTTGCTTTTAAAATGGCCACAAGCTACTAAAATGTTTTAGTAAAACTTAGTCTGCTTTAAAGCTAAACTTCTGAATTAAGTTCAACTTTCTGTATCTTAAATGATACAACTAGGATTATGACTTCAAAATTTCAGGGCTCACTTGCTATTATGGGGGATCAATTAGGTGATGTTTCAGATTAATTCGTGATGGTAGGGAAAAAACAAAGTAAATTAAATGATCTAAATTAAATAAGTCTTCAGTTTACATATTTTATCCATTTTTCAGATATAAATCTATAAGCTTTCTTTGTTTACATGATGGATTAACACATGAGTTCTTTTTTGGTCATATAATTCATGTTTCTTTTTTAATTTGAGGACACATATGTTTTTTATACTTTTACTGGTATGTTGTAATTATACATTGTAGTGAGTTTCCAAGTGATGTGAACATACATGTACACATGACATGGTGAGTTTCCCTCCAGATCTCACCCTGCTTTCTCCTTTTTCCTCCCCATATCTGTTAATGAAATTGATAATGACACCTTCATATATGTACATAACATTATTTGAGCTATTTCCTTTCTCAATCCTCCTTTTTTTCCCCCTTCTCATCTGTCTCCCACAACCACTTTCCATTATTTTCCTGGCCTTTCTTGACATTTATCTGAAGTCCCCTTTTTGTTTTCTCTTTAGGTTCCACATATAAAAGAAAACATATGATCCTTGACTTTCTGAGATTGGCTCATCTCTGCATAATATTCTCTAGTTCCATCCATTTTCCTGCAAATGCCACAATTTTGTTCTTTATGGCTGAGTAAAATTTCCTTGTGAGCTAATACACATCTCCTGAATGTGATGTGATGAGGGATTTGGTATCTAAATAAATAATGAAATGCTATGGTCTAGAAAAGGTTACATTCCCAAGCTTTCAAAGTAATGCATTGCTATAGGTTAAATGCATTTTGGGGAATAAATGTACATTATGAGATATTATATTAAGAGGTTCTCAACTTTTGAATCAATGCGTTTTCTAAATTTGATGATTGAGCTAGGAGGCATGAAGCCTCCTTGTAATCTGAGTTATTAAGTGTAGCTGAATGTACTCTGCACGGTAATCTTAGTTGAGTGCTCCAGGCTGTTAAAGGTATAAAAAAAAAGAAAACTCTATCATATATTCATCAATACTTTTAAAATTCCAGAAAAAGAAGGAGAAACCTTAGGTGAGCAAGGAATTTGACCTAATGGAAGGTGATGCACATGATATACTTTCACAAACATATCAAAGTCAATCACTAAACTGAACTTGAGAAGGAGGGAGGGCGAGGGAGTGGGGTGGGAATTGGGGAAGGGTTAAATGAGAAATGTGTGCATGTATGCCTTTATCAGCTTGCCTAACAAAAATGTATGATTACAATGCACCAATTAAAAAATAAAATTAAAAAAAAAAACAAAAATAAATAAATAAATAATTCAATTAGGTTATATGTCAAATTTATCTTTCAAGTTTCTCCCATCCTGCCTGCACCCACACAAATGTGCTAGCATAGGCAAATGTATGCACACATAGACTGGGACCTTTTTACTATTGGTTCTCTCATGTTTAATTCTTTGAATCAGACTTCAGTATCAAATAAGTTCCAATATAGCCTGATCCTAGTAATCAGTTTTAATCAGTTTTACTACTATCCAATCCAATTATAAGTAAGACAATGTGTGGCATGGAGGTGATGGATGGGTGGGGAGAGTGGTCAAAGAAAGCAGTAAACTTGTCACATGGCATAGTTTAATGCTTTATTTTGCTTTTAAGGAACCATTTCAGGCTCTATTTTGATAAATAAGCTATTGACTCTGACTTTTAAAAAATTTAGTCCAAATACTTTTATTCATGCTGGCACTCTTGCCTATCAGGCATTTATAATGTAAAAGAAAGCTGACAGTCTTGCACCCACAGGCTATAGACATAATGGAATAAAAATTGAATTAATAACAGAAGTATCTAGTACAACATACCCATTAGGACAAAAAACAACATTTCTCTCCCCTAATATAGAGTCTTCTTTCTATGACCTGGATATCACTGTGGAGAAATAGAACATTGTATAATAGTAGTTAAAAACTTTTTCAATTTTAAGAAAATAAGCCTTAGCAGTTATCAAAGGAGTTAGCCTATTTTTTTCATCTTTTCATACCTTGAAAAATCTATTTTGTAAAATTGATAGGATCCTGATTATCTTAAAACTATTTTTGATCATGTCAATGATACAAGTGTCACATTGTTGTGACTGTGTGTGATATGGAATCAGTGGCTGTTAGCACAGTGACAGGAAGGGTAGGGTGATTAATGCAGGATGGGGTCAGAGGCACTTGCAGAAGGTAGCATTTCCATAAATTGTGTGTTCTCCAAGGAGCTGCTTATTATGGCTCCTTCAGTATCAGCCCCATCATTTCTTGCGGAACATGCCACATTCCAAATTACTTCTATATTCTCAAGGAAGCTCCCCCCAGTACAGGCCTTTGCTGTGCCATGGATTCTTCAACCAAACTATTTAATCAAGTGACAGTTGTCCTCTAATTCCCCTTTTGTATCATTGTAGTTTGGCTTATGAATTTTAAGTTCATGCTTTCTTACTTTAGGGAAGAAATTTCAGACCAATTAGATAATGGCTAAACTGGAAATGTGCTTGATTTCAGCTCTGGATATCCAACAATTTCTGTAGGGTTTTATTTTTTCTATTTCTATCTTTCTATTTATTATTGTACTCAAGACTATGTGGAAAGAATTTGCATATAAATTGATATTGTCTTCCCTCAACTTCTGGAGATGTGGTACCCAGAGATGAACATGGTACACATGGGCTTGGTGGGGAATTAAGAGAGAGAAAGAGGGACGGAGGGAGGGAGGGAGGGAGAGAGAGAGAGAGAGAGAGAGAGAGAGAGAGAGAATTCTTCTTGTTCTTGTAGGGTACAGTACATGATAATAAAGAAAGGATAATGGAGTTAGTATCTTGTGAGAAACCAATAATGAATGCTAAGAAGAAAACTAAGGGGAAATCTAGATTCATTCTATCAAGGCAATAAGTAGATAATTATGATAAGGGTCAATGTCCAAGTAAAGGATAATCTAGAAAAATTCTGTGTGTTATTTTTCCAGAGATGTTTTCTATACCCCCTGACTTTGGAAAAAGTGAGATTATTTGAAATGTCACCTATCCTTCAGAAACCCCTAATCCCAGCCATCCAGAGTGGCCCAATCCTGTAATCCAAGTATCTGGAAGACTGAGACAGGAGGATCATGGGTTGGAGGTCAGCCTCAGCAATTTAGTGAGACCCTGTTTCAAAATAAAAAATAAAACGTGTTTGAGATGTCTCAGAGTTAGAATGCCCTTAGGTTTAATTCCCAATACTACCCAAAATGATAATAATAGTAAAAATAATTCCATGTAGAATAGGGGTAAATGAGTTTCCTCAGGCTTTCTCAGTGTGTGGTTACATATGTCTTTAAATACTCCACAATGGAAAAATAGGTTTTGTCCCTGTTGCTCAAGGAATAGGCTTTTCAGCTGCTGGGAGTGGAGTTTGCTAAGGCACCAATGAGAACCTCTCTCTCCACTCACTTTGTTTACCATTTTCTTCCAAATTAAAATAAAAACATATAATAAAATAAATGTTCATCAAATGCTAAGGGCACTACTAGACGTTGAGGATAAGATGAAATAGATGTAGCCCTTGGCTTCCTGGTTCTCACAGGCTAGACGACTTACAAGCTTACTGCCATCCAGTCCTGGATCACAGGCTACTATCCATTCTCTGCCCTAGCGGAGAGCAGTGTAAGACAAGTAGAGGTGCATAGGTCAGACTCTCATCAAACAGTGATTTTTCTAGAGATACTCAGAGGAATTTACAGGAATTATGGTCATCAAAAGAATTCTAGCAGAAGAAAAGAGGCCATAAAATCTATGAAAGCAGATATTCTCGATAGAGGGAGGCCTGCAGTCAGTATAAGCAAATATTGTAGTGGAATATGGGGAACAATCCTATTGTTGGTATCAGGCATAATAATTGTTTATTGTTCATTTGACAAATTTGTACCAAATCGCCCACTCTCTGCAAGGCACTGGACAACCAGACAGCATGATGCAAATGTGGTTCTTACCCTCATCAAACTCACATACTAACTCAAAAGACAAGTTTAAGAACCTAATTATAGAGCTACAAATTTTCTTATATTATTACAATTGTTAAAAATACTATGAAAATCAAGTTTGGGATATAAAGAGAGCGCATAAAAGGGGATATCTAGCCTAGTTTAGGTCATTTGCAAAGATATTTTAAGTAAATTATAAAAAAAATACATATACAAGTTTCTAGAAAATGATGGGGAATGGCAGAAAGAATAGCTTTTGTGGAGATCTGTGAAAAAATATCACACGATGACTCTACTTTGAGTGAATGAATTATGTAAAGAAGCTTCTGTAAATGAAATGCAGGATGGTAGGCAGGGTTCAATTCCTGTAAGTTCTGCATGACCACATTAAAGATCTTATATTTTATCTTAGTAGCATGAGCATCTGTTGAAGAACATGAACAATGACATGTCATAAATAGATGTGTCTTTAATGAATCCTTTGCAGTGGGGTGTAGTGGCATACACCTGTAATCCTAGTACTTAGGAGGCTGAGATAGGAGAATAATATGTTCTAGTATAGCCTAAGTGAGACTCTCAGCAACCTAGCAAGACTTGGTTTCAAAAATAAAAGAGGTTGAGTGAGCTAAGGGTGTAGGTTGGAGGTAGAATGCCCTTAGGTTCAATCCCCAGTAACCTACCCCAAATTAATTTTCACCATGGATAATATATTGAGGTACAGGCAAAAGTGAATTTAAGAAACTAGTTAGGAGATTATTTCATACCCAGTAAAGTGGTGGTGTAGATTCAGAGTACAGTGACTGTTGGCAAAATTTGGTGCTTGGAGGGATGCAAGGAGTAAAGAAGAAGGATGAATCAGATTTCTTCATCTACTCATTCTAAGACAGACATTTTCTTCTCTTTTCTCTCCAGTGCCCTCTCAGGCAAGAGTCTTACCTGTGGTGTTCCATATAACTTTAAGAGTCACTTTTGTGCCTCTTACTTTTCCTAGTCAATCATTACCTCAATTCTAAACAATGAAGAGCCCAATTGAGGAGAGAGTCAGATTCTCCTTAATCGAGAAAGAATAATGTGAATTGTTCATATTCCTGTCACACAAGCCGACCCCCACATTTCTCATTTCTTGAGCAAAGAAGGTATTACTTTTTTTTGCGGTAGTGGGGATGGAACCCAGGGGCATTGTACCTCTGAGCTATACTCCCAGCCTTATTTTTTATTCATTATTTGAAACAGGGTCTCACTATGTTGAGGAGGGCCTCACTAAGTAGCTGAGGCTGGCCACCAATCTGCAATTCTCCTGACTCAGCCTCTCAAATACTAGGATTCCAAGTGTGCACCACCAGGCCCACCATACCTATAAGACTCTTAAGTTATACCTATCTCATTTGAATTCAAAGCCTCTAATGTTAGGTGCTTGGCTTTGGGCAAGTCAGGCAATTTTTTTCCTTTCCCTGTGGAGTTACTAATAGCTACAACATAGGGATGATAAGATGGCTACATGGACACTCTTGAAAATGTTTCTGGTGTCAATGGCACATGTTAAGCTTGCAACAAGAGTTGGTTCCCTTTGAATAGGGCTCTATTTGTGGCAATAATAAAAACTGCTGCAATGATTGGCATATGAAGCAAGTTCAAAAATTCATTGAGATTTTTAACTTTTACAATTGCCTTTGACTTTTATGATGCTCATACTACACATTATTTTAAAAGGTCTCATGCTCACATAATAAGAGAAAACTCTGAGAGAATAGAGTTTTAATATATTTATTGGCAAACTGCTTGCCTACTATATGTGAGATCGGATATTTTAAAGAGGTATTTTCTGTTGGTTTCTCATAGTTATACTGACAAAAATTCTACGAACATAATATATGCTAAAATGTCACTTGACTAGTATTTTATATTCTCACATTCTAAAATTAAAAATTGCTTTTATCGCTACTGACTTTCACTTGCCTTTACTTCTTTTTGTAGCAATTTTTGAGTGATTCTTATAATTATGACATTATCATTAAGATTATTTCAAAACACTTTTGATTGGTGTTAACCTTTGTTCAAAGGACAGAGCCAACTAATTTCATTGCTAGCCTAATCCTCAAGTAGAGCAATGTTAGTATAGTTTGCATTAATGCATTTATATTAAAAAAATGAAACAACAGTGAAATGCTGAGTCAGTAAAAAGGGAAGAAATCTTAAGCCTTTGAAAGTTTTTCTACTGAGCTAAAGAATTCACTTTCATCAAGTCATTGTTTTACTAGAATAACTAATTAAATATGTAAACTCAAAAATTCTTTTAACCAAGATGTGTGTGCTTTTTAAGGAACCATAGTTTGTGTCAAGGTAACTGCATTACATTGAATAATCAATCTGGGGGGGGGTCAAATGAATCGATTAAATCAGTTTCTATATATGTTTTATTCAATAAGAACCGAAGACATTATTTCACTGAAAGATAAAAGAATGATTTTATTTATTTACCAAACAAAACAAAATAGCAAATACATCTCTGGAAAAAATGCAACCCAAAATAAAAAGTGTCCTTTGCATTTGAAAATGGAAAGTCACTAATCATGTTTTTTGGAAGAATGTGAGGGACCAGCAGGACTGAATGCTATCACAGGAATTTGAGGGTAGAAAGACAGAGAGGAAATGTATGCAGGAAACTTACCATCGCTTTATTTATTTATTTATTTATTTTTTTTAATTTTTTTATTGTAGTAATTCGTGCAATATAGCATACATCTTTGTTGCGTACGGATTGTTAACAACATATTTGCACACAGTTGTCATTTGACCCTTTCCCCAATTCCCACCCAATCCCCTCCCCTTCCCTCCCCCTCAGGTTCACTTCGGTGAGTGACCTTGATATGATTGTGTAATTACATCACGTGCTTGAGGGCGTCCCTCTGCCCCCTGCGTCCACTACAGTTAAATCAACTTCATTGCTTATCGAGGATCTCTCCTTTTCATCTGGAGATCCTCTTATGTCACATCCCCTCCCTAGCATCCAC